>JAOCPS010153076.1:0-14677 GCA_025505425.1 Graphium colonna
CGGCCTCGCGCCACGTGGCGGCCGCCGCGGGCGCCGTGCTCGCCGCCGCGCGCCACGCCGCCGACCTCGCCCGGGACTCGGGTGAGCTCTCCCACCGGGGTCGACGACCGCGCTTCGCCATCCCCACTCCGAAGTGATAACCTTTCTTTCACGGCGACCGGAAACACGCCGCTGATCTTACTACAGATACAGATTGGTTTACGTTTGTATGTGTTTGACGATGACGACGGCTAAACGTAGCTAATTTGACCAAGGACACAGGTTGGTTTATGTTCGTGAGATAATGATGAACGTTAAACACGTAGCGGATTTTACTAGAGGTATAAATTAGTCGACAATATGTTTACGTATATTTTACTATGACGACAGTCGGCAACATCGCGGCAGCAACGCAGCATGCGACGAATTTGACTCGGGTTTATGTATGCTAACATATACAAATACTTAACATCTTTGCATTTGATGTAAATCAGCAATGGTCAGACACACAACCGACCCCAACAAAGACACGAATTAGTTAACACTCGTTGACGCCCCCGCTATACCGAAAAAGACAACCTGACTAACGTCTTCTGAATAAAACATATTAGCATCTCACAAGGACACAGACAAGTAACTTTAAATCCTTCAAAGTGAAGCCCTCCATAGAATAGCCCTCCTTGTAAAACTTCACCATAAAAAGAACTGGTATTAAATCTAAATTTTCACCGACTGAATCCACCACATGAAACCGCTAAAATGATAAGGTAAAACAAAAAAAATATATAAACAAAGTCACTATAAAAAAAAAATAATCTACTAACAAGTCTAATTTCGTGATAAATTATATTTCTAAAAATTCTTTAAATTGTATATTAAAAGACAAGGGAGCTGGCTTGTTTTCGAAACTGAAGACCTCGACTATTACACATATTATTATGGCAATTCTGTTACAATTAATTAGAAAAAATTCTTAAATTTATAAGAACAATACTATATTATAAATCTTAAAAATTGTGCTTATAAACAAATTTTAAATAAAAAATATTGTTATTGATTGATAACTACATTATTTTCGATTACTACAACGCCATTATTTTTCACAGAAGCTTTCGCACTAAAAAAACGGTATATCCCTATTTTTTTTAGCCTATTTTGAGTCAATTTTCGGAAGGAAACAACAGACACCCAGCTTGTAATCTAAAATCGTCATTATTACCATTAAATAAGGATCGGAACCGGCGACATCGCTTCATGCAGCTGACTGTTGACTAGTTAATATCTATAGATCAATCAATATGGAATTGTTTGTCTGCTTATTTTTTACCACACAAAAACTTTACCTCGTACAAGCAGTTAATTTATAAAAACATTATTATAGCATTCATATTACAGTTCTGTAATAAAAACGTGTTTCACAAAATTTCATCAAAAATCTTAAAATGTCTTTATCGTAATATTTACTTGGTATGACGTAAGACGTTTAAATAATGTGTCTATAAGTATGATACTTCAAAAGATGTTTCTTAAATTGGGCAATCTTGCTTCTTAGCACACCATTAGTGTTCAAAGTGTTAATAAGGTTAACAATAAGTGATAATTGGCTTCAGAATTTTCGGTAGCGTCTCTATTGGTACGTGACCTTTGATTTTTCGGAACCTTAATAAACGACGTGGCCATTAAAAAGATTCAATCACTCTTAAGATTCAAAGAGAAGTTCATGAGTTTAACATTAATTCTAAATTTATTATAAAAAAATCTCCTAACAATAGGGTCTTGTGTTTTGAGAATATTTAAAATATATTTTTTACACTTTGGCAAACCCTGAGTATTTCGAGGTAATTTTCTGTAAATTGTACATACATACTTATTTTAAGGATCCACGATCCGAGAAATCTCGTATACTTAGCAACTTGGCCACTGAGTAATCATATATTCCTATAGTTAATTTTAAAGGCGCTTTATATTTTATTTTTATTTTATTGAGTAACAAAATCCACGGCTCTTAAATATTTTATAGTAACATCTTGAATGTTTAACTTGCAGCCAATAATGGAATATGTAACTAGCTAGACTACTATTATTATAGCGCCAGAATAAGACACGAATAGGAGAGCCACAATAGACAATCCCTTTCTTCAAATGACCGCGTGATTCCCTTTTAGACTCTAAATTGTATAAATATATTGCAGAGGCGCTCGACACGTCTGCGCTGACGCTGACAGCGACACGACGCTTAGAAATGGAGAGCAAAGTCCGCTCTTTGGAGCTTGAGACTGCGTTGGAAGCTGAGAGGGCCCGTCTCGCCGAGCTAAGGAAACGGCATTACCACTTAGCGCAACTGGAGGAGGTAATTACTTGTATTCACTCTATACGTGTAAATTAAATTCAAGTGTCTGTTTGTAGTGTCAAACTAAGAGCTTTACACTAAATAAACATGAAAATAGTACGAAAGAACTCACAAACAACCATTTTTTATATACTTTGTGTCCGTTTTGGACCGGCTAATCATCGAAACGGCTTTGCCTAATTTGACGTGACTTGATCTGGCAGATAGTTGATCTAAAAAGAAACTGAGGTTAATTTAACTTTTGCAAAATGTTTACGGTTCCGCGTAAAAAGCATGTAGTCGTGTGTTAGATTTTTCTCAGCATTTTATTTGTCGGAAAAATTGCCAAAAACTGAAAAGAACTAGCCCAGGACAGGAATAAATGGAAGGAATTGGGGGAGACCTTTCCCCAGCAGTGGGAAACACAGGTTAAAAAAATATGTTGACAACGGTGCAGATGATGTTGAGCACGTTTGATGATAAGTGACACCCACAATATGCGAATCGTTGCGTTACTAGGCTCGGTTATTGGATAGAATAAGTCATTGTTCATATATAATGAACGTACAAATATTTAATTTAAACATAACATTTTTAATAATAATGTAAAGGAATGGAAAACAAGTGGGTAGGAATGGACGTCCGGCGACGCTGAAAAATACATTATTTATTTCATGCCTCGTAACAGGAACCGTCCTAGTGATAAGACTCAAAACATGTTTTCACTCGAATGTAACCCTTTAAATGTTGTGGCTGTCCATGGCTCTTTAACATCAATTGAACCGCCGGCTTACTCTCAAACTCCTGACTTACTTCAAAAAATACCTACACACCGTATATTGATGTAAAAAAAACAATGCAGAAGTTATTTCGTTTCTGAGATTTACGCGAATTTTAGACATTTTAAATTAAAGGGTGAAGGGTCGAAATGTCGGGTGATAAAATTTTAAATAAACAGCGATAAAATTGTTTAATATAAAAATGGAAAAAGGTACTTTATAGTTTGAGCCATATGTCACGATTTATTATTGCAACAGTTGGCAACTTTGTCTTCTTAATTACACGACTATTACTTGTGTTCAATAGTTAAGTCTAAGCTATCTATGGTAACAACTTGGGCCGTTTACACTATATCGCTGATTAAAATTTAAATTTGTGTTTAAGTCTTGTCAACGCCTGCACCATGCTAAATAAGTCACTAATCTGTTTTACGAATTCTCAAAATTTAATAATAATATTGGTTCTTTATTTAAAAGTATTTACATAAATTTGTTTAGGCTTATATTTAAACGAAATTTAGTGCAAGCCGCCCTAAAACATTTTGTAGTTAAACTATTTTAAAGTTAGTTTATAAACCTTTATAATATGTAACAATATTCATATTTTTGTCATGCTCCCAAGGACACTAATAAATCTGCATGGGCATTTGAGGTTTAATGTTAAGTACCTAATCAATATCTATAAAAACCTTACACGTTTGTCTGTTTTTGTAAACGAAGCTAGATTAATCGTGTATGTATAGAAACTCATCCCAATACCACACAAACCCTTGTTCCTCCATTGTAGATATGTTGTATACTATGCTATTCTAATAAGAATACGCACGACAATGACCTCGAGTTGTCAAAGATCTGTCAAAAAATACGGATAGCAACAAAAATATTTGCAAAAAAAAACAAATATTTCTTTTGTCAGCTAAAAATCATGTACGTAATTGACTATATAGGGAGGTAGGTAGACTTGTTTTTAAACAATAACTTTCAACATTTTTAATCCACCTTAAATAAGGAGGCTCTCAATTTCGATGTCTCTGTTTTTTACGCATGTCTGCACTTTTCTGTCCACTGATAAACCGATTTAAAATTTTCTCTTTTTATCTGAATAATACAACATAAAAAGCAATATAAGCTAAATCGGCGAATTACAAAATTGACTGACAATAAATATTATTTTAAAAATATCCATTTTACTGATCCTACTGTAATCTTACAATTTGACAGCTACGCTACAAAATGGCGCGGGGTCATGCATATTCTTTGTTGATTTGCACTATGTGTCCTAATTATCAGAATTAAAAATATTAATGATTTTTTTTCTTTACAGAACGGCGGCATAACGAATGGAAAGGAATGATAATTCTGAAAGGAATAATTAAAAACACAATGTAAAGAATAATAATTTCAACAAAATTAAACGAAGCGAAATCAATATACGTAAGAGCTACGGGTCTTACCCACAAGTAAAATTAACTGTGACCAATTCACATTCTTCATGTGCATTTATGGTATAACGAAAATGCATTTTCAATCAATTTTAGATGTTTCATAATTTTATTTTTTTAATATTGAATCGTCTTATTCGGAATTAATAATTGACATTAAAGAAAACAAAAAAAATTTACGAAGTCTCGTGACTGAATTAAATCTGCCAATAAGTAAAAGAATGGTATCATATATTAATATTTTTGTAGTTTTAAAAATCAAGGAAATTACCAAAGTGGTGTGTATAAAAATATTGACACATTGAATTTAAACTTTTAATTTCAAAGGGCGTCTATTTAAAATATAACTTATATTATAGATCGCTTTTTAAATTGAGTTTTTTATTGTTTAATCAATAAACATATATATATAAATTATGTTAGGAGAAAAAAGAAAGTGTACGGAGTAACCATATCAATAAATTAATGATAACAAACAAAAGCTACTCTTTATTTAACTAAGAGACTAAGTGGCCTAGACGTGACAACATTTGTCAATTATTTCATGCTCTCAGCAATTACTTTTGAAAGACCAGATGTCCTTTCATATATTATCTTATCTTTGTTCAATTAATATTTATTTGTTTAAGAATTGGAGTATTTTTCCCTTTTGTATGCTAATACATATTATATCTGTCCATTTACAGTTTAATTTCTCTGGCTTATAGCTATATACCATACAAAACTATAACACAGAGAAATTAAACATTCCATCAATTCAAAAATAAAAAGCGTTTTTATTATTATTGATGACTAAGCAATATAAGAAAAATTTGATATAGAAATAAAAGAAATTTAATTTTTTTTAGATATCTACAACATATAGTAATAAGAGGCATAAAGTGCCCCATTATAACTAAAAAAAATAATTAGGTAAACAGTAAAATAAAAAAAAAATATGTCACTAAAATAGCCACAATATAACGCACAAAACTTAAATGCTTCTTTGAAATCCTTTGGAAGTTTTTGGATTGGATTAAAAAATTGAGGAAAAGGGGAATAACATTGCTCTCGTTTAGATACCAAAATACTTAAAATATCCCTTACTTCCTCTGTTCACTACAGACAAACTCAATATTGTCATTTCTGCATCTTAATACATGATAGTACTTGTGCAGAAGTTACGGAGCTTCAATTAATTAGTCGCATTTGAGTTTTGCGCGACTTATACAATGTGCACAACAGTAAGTCACAGTAAAAGAATGTGTTCATATTATTTGTGACTTTTAAGTTGTTTACCTACCTGCCATATACCTACCCAGTGTTTACGTCCTAAAGGAAAAGATATACAATAAAACAAGACATTAAGCTTTAAGCAATAAGACTAAGATATGTAGGAATCGGAAATTTTATATTGTATTCATTATTTATAGTTTTTTTTTATCCTTTACACCTTTGAGCTTTGATGTGTTTGAAGGTATTTTTAATAAACATCACTAACATAACCTGTGTTACTGTAATCACGTAATGAAATGTAATTAATAAAAGTTATAATTTTTTATTTTATTAAAGACCTTAAAGCATCTTGCAAAAATATGTACTTTATTAACATAAATAAATATCTATGCTCTAAAATGTTTTTTACTGGCTAAAACAAATTAATTTTTAAGTCGAAAAAGGTTTTATATATATCATGAATTTTTCCTATTGGTTTCCGATTGGGTTGAAATTTAAACAATTTATTATGCTTACATTTATTATACCATTACAATATTACATACATGTACTGTATTCAATAGTGAATACTTTAAGTATAATTTTACACTAAGAAGCATGGCAACATATTTAACCAAATAAATCATTACAATAGTAAAACATTTGTGCAACAAAACTTGTTTAAATAAATAAATAATATTTCAATACCTGTGGTAAAATGCTATATTGGAATGGCAATATTCTTAAAATGTTCTCTCCAAAATTATGATATTTCTGAGTTCACGACAGTAATACTTAGTGGCATATATTATAATTTTACAGCTTACAACAATTTGGTACTTTGTGCAAAATTATGATCTACAACCACTGAGTGGTTGGCACTAATGGACAACATTGTATGTGTAAATTAGGCCTTAAAATCGATGATACATGTTCCAGAATTAACTAGTCCTGTAAGAAGCCATAAACCTTTCCAGTGTATTATCAAAACCAGATATCAAAATCTTAAGATGTTGATAAAACCTTCGAAAATTTAGCACCACAAATTGGCTTCCTACTTTTGAAATACTGTTTTCTTTATAGTTGGACTGATTTCTCATTCTAATTCGATACAACCTTGTATTTATTTTCTTTTAAAAATATACAAAAGATATAGTGAACATGGGCTTATAACTACAGATAAATATGTATAGCCTTCATTGGCTAATGAACAAATGCGTTGCAACAGATGATGGGATGTACTTGCAAATTATTATTGGAATCTTTTTTATGCTGTACATTGAGATTCTTAGTGTAATGCTGGTGGTTCATCCCATTTAAGATGTTTTTCATGGGTAAGATGAACAATACGGACATGGACAGCTTGGTTCTTTTCAAACTTTGGTGGAATTGGGCACAGGCGATAAGTCACATCATCACCTGGTAGTGGAACATATTCTCCTTCAATGCTGAAAAATAAATCATAGTAAAGATATACTAAGGGTCTATTTTTACAATTTTAAGACAGCAGTAACAACAAATTGAGATCAAAATTTACAAAAACTAGTATACAGGATAACAGGAGATCCATTAACTAAAATGGTTATGATTGCTTGTGGGTGCATAAGCCAAATCAACATAATAAAAATAATTTGGTGCAAATTATTAGTTCTTGAGAAAATTTATACAAAGTTCTAATTTGTATGCATCCTGACTCCTCATGGTACTAGTCTGATCTACCCCTAGAGTGCAATTTAAAAGCGTGGAGCCAGAAGTTCTGGCAGAGCCTACTTGATTGTTAAGACATGAAGGTATGGATGGACCATTTTTCAGTTTATTTTTTTTTGCATTGAAATTTGTTTATGCACCCACGAACAACCATTACCGCCAAAACCTGTTAAAGTCATCTGTTTATCTTCAAAAATTGCACTATATATTACATACACTTTAATCTTTTTTTATATCAAATAATAGATGAGCCTAAAAGGTACAAATATTTTTTATAACAATTACTTTGTTATGTATTCAATTGTGATAATATAACATGCTTACCTTTTTTAAAATAAAAAACTAGGACCAAAATAGCATCTATGAATCTACTAATTTTTCTTTGTCGTCTTACTTTTAATAGCTTTAGTTATTTTAAATCTTTAATTTAAAATGTTAGCTGTTGTTTAATAAATAAATACTCACTCCGAAATATGTACAAAGAGATCTTCGCCGCCTCTTTCAGGAGTGACGAAACCATGGCCTTTTTCACGACAAAACGATTTTATTTTACCAGTTTCTAATGGATTTCCCAGAGCTCTTTCAGAACTGAAATGGAAAAAGTTGTACCATTATTAAGATATTTAATACTTTTCAAAATATCACACCATTTCCTTAAAACTTACGTCGAAGCTGTTCGATTACGCCGTGTTATAATGGGGCTAGGGAGTTGTAAATGAGAATTGGTTTTGTTAGGTGAATCATCGCTGTTAAAACCATAATCGTTGGACATTTTTGTAGACACTAGAGGTAATATGGAAGAAGAAAGATGAATTTCGCAGTATGATATATGAAAAACAAAATGTCAGGCAATCATCACAACACAATACAATACAGTCCTATACCACAGACTAAACTAGCAGTCAGTTTAGATTACCACAGAATCAGCATTACGGCTAGAGGTGCCTGCATATTGAATAGCTATAATTATTTAAAAGTCGTATTATTTTAACGCTATAATACATTAGTATGCTATAATAATATCACGACATAACGCGTATGCTGTTTTTTTGATAAAGCTGCAAAAATGTGTCACGTAAAACAATCGTGAGAAAAAAAAAATTGATGGGTCTAGCGACTCAACAAAAATAGCACATGATTTAGTGTGACTTGCGTGCGTGCGTGTGTGTGTGTGTGTCTGTTGTGTCTGTGTGTGCGTGCGTGTTTGTGTGTATACAAACAAGGTTATTGGTAAATCGACGTATTCCCGTTAAAAGATGATAAGGGGGACTATTTGCGATAATTTTAACCCAATATGCTTACGCATTATGTAAAAGTAAATAAATTTTTCATGTTTCTCACAATTGGTTAAAAATGCATCATAAAAAAACTTAAAAAAATGTCATTTTAAATTTAATTTTTCTTTTCATACTATAATTTTCAATATTTTTTTGAAAGATTAAGTGCCTTAAAACAAAAATAACTACTCCACGCCTTATCCAACGATTAGAAAAATGCTTATTGAGCCATCGCCTAATATTAACACCAAAATGTGCAGGATTTTCATCTTGCTGGTATATCATGTTTTGCCTTGTAACCAAAAGCATGTCTTCAACGAAATCAAACGTTTCATAATTTTAGCTAAATCAATGCAGAACTTTTTTAATTTCTGAAGCGTATATAAACCAACATAACATTGATTAACTTTTAGGAAACCTAATGTAAAATATAGGAATGAATATGCCGACCGTACACTTCTGTTGAACGCTACCGTTTAGGACCTCTTTTTCTGAACTCAATATAAGCAGATTCGACCGATTGATTGAGATTTAGACTCGTAAAGTAGAGGTCTTTAAGATTATTTTACAGCAATGTGAAGTAATCAGTTACATTGTTTCAATATCATATATAATAAAGCCAGTATAGCACGTATTATACATATAATCGACACGTAAATTTCAAACTAAGATACGATACAATGAAGTAGGCATGGGCCATTTCAGTGATTTTTCACTTGCCATCGGTTATATAACGTTTTTATTGTAGGCAACGATAACGTTGCAACAGTGAAACGGCCCATGCCTACAATGAAGTTGTTTGTATGTAGCTAATGCAACAATAAAACAACGTTGGCACATATAGTGCACTAGTCTTCCTGCCTCCCCCATTAATCACGGAAGACGTATAAACGAATATTTCCAATTCAGAGGTCCCGAAATTTTCGATGTTCTATTATTACCAAATGTAATGCTTTTCATTTCCGTAATATTTTTTTGTTAATAAATAAATACATTTTGAAAAGTATGCGCTGTCTATAATTTACTCACTAGGGGTTCCTTTCCTTCAATCCGTGCTAGATAATTGTGTTCCTTCTGTATGTGATCGATCCAATCCGCACCATCCACCTTTGTATGGCATACTCCGCATTCCACAACACCACTGTGGACGAATTCGTTTTCATACAGGCTTGCCACCTCTGCACTGTCATTTACATTTTCAATTGTCAATGTATCATTTAATTTCTCGAACAGTTCTGGATCAATACTTTTAGCCTGTAAAAAAATATTTTTTATTATGATATAAAGGTCGTGGAGCGTTACATCTTTTCACAGCTCTTACTGCACTTACACGGCCGTCTTCACCCGAGGAAGTACCACAACTATACGCAAAGTTGGCATAAAACAAGGTATTGAAGACTTTCTGGGTTGCCAGATGGCCAATCCTTCACACTTCTGTCCCCTACAATATGTTCCCGTCCCTTCTTATTCAATATTCTTTTTTTATCTAACTTCCCAGGTTGACAACGCTTTCTCCGGATATTGTGTGTGTCCATGGGCGACGGGATCACTTAACATTAGGTGAACCGTCTGATCGTTTGTCATCCTTTCCATAAAAAATGGTTTAGACTGTCCACTTCTATCTTATAAAACTAAAACTTGTAAGATAATAAATGCTAAATTACACTTATTATTTTACATACAAGTTTTAGTGTAGTAATAGCGTAGTATAACACCATCATAATTAATGTGAAATAATAGCGTTATATAACATCCTCAATTATGTCACATTTAAAATAGAAATAACATAGTTAAAAAAAAACTCAATTATAACATTTTACATAGTCAAAAATTTTTGGGAAAAGTACTTGAAGCGAACAAGTCATAGATGACTCCTGATAATAGATACCGATTAAGTTTCAGTTATCAAATTCATTAAAAAATTAAATATAATTAAATCTTGTCAATTTTCTGAGGATCTACATTAGTAGTGAACATAGATCGAGAAACAGAATTATTTGTAAGCAAGCCATTGTATAGGGAAAGTTATTATATAGATTAGCTAGGAATCAGAGAGCAACTGTTATTAACCGATTTCAAAAAAAGGAGAAGATTACATGTTTTATTGTACGTAACTTATTTACGTATATGCCCTGATTTCTACGCCATTAAAAAACCGATTTCAAAAATATTTTTATTTGGAAGAATACGTTCTCGAGGTGGTCCCGTAAAATTTTAATAAAGCTTGGTCTTAGAGTTTCTATTTTAACTCGAAATAACTGAAAAATTATGATGAATGTTCACTTCTAAGGTGTCTAAGGAAGTTGTTTTCACAATTTTCTACGAAAATAATATTTGTTATTAAACATCATTTACTAAGGTTTGTTATTTCTTACAAAATGTATAAATAAACGTACCGTCGTGTTGCTCTCGCAGTTTTGTAAGTGACGTAAGTAAGGTTTGACGTACATACGAGTTACACCACATCCCACGCATACCAAACCACCGGTGTGTTTGGCAACTGCATACAAATGCCTTTGCACCTGTTTGACATCTTTTAAGTTCTGAAAACATTATAATTAACAATAATTTAACATATTTTTTTTAATATTGTTATTTGACAAATTTCTTAATATTTAACTTTAGAAAAAAAATTAATTTCCATCTGTAGAATCGCATTCCTAAATGATTATACCGATTCCGATTTAGTTTAAATTTTGTCTGGATTTTGAGTTCAGATTCAATAAAATGTGTTTAGCCATTTAGGTAACATTCTCAGTTAAAGGTTCTGTTAGGGAACTCTGCGAGGATTAATTTACTTATTTGATGTACTTTAAAATCCAACACTATATAATTTTATATGAATGAAGATTATATAAGATTATCTAGCGTTAAAATAATTTTATATAAGGATGAAATCTTTTACATATGTGAACTAAATCTATACCAATCAGCATGTCAGTTAATGAAATACATAATAGTTGAATAATTGATCTAGAGAAATATGTAAGTATCAACTCACCAATTGCGGTTTTCCTTCGACCCTCGCTAAATAGTTGTGCTCCTTTTGTATATGTTCCATCCACTGTTCGCCTTCAATATCATTTTGACATACTCCACACTTTACTATACCGTTATAGACCAGTGGAATGTCCTCTTCCATATTTTCAGAATCAAGTTCATCGTCCTGCATAGTTATATGTTTAAGAGTCAAACAGACGTCATAGGCTAAATCATCCACGTGGCTATTATTATATTGAATATTATAACTAAAGAAAAAATAGACTTCGATATATGTGTGTGTGTGTGTGTGTGTGTGTGCGCGCGCGCGCGCGCGCGTGTGTGTGTGTGTGTGTGTGTGTGTGTGTGTGTGTGTGTGTGTGTGTGTGTGTGTGTGTGTACAAATATTTTGGTGTAAATTGACACAACGTACAAAAGCAAAATGTATTGATTGAGAACCTTTTCCAGATTGGTTCCGGTGGTCAATATGACGTGCGTAAGGTGGCTACAGCTTATGTAATTATGAACACTAATCAACCATTCCACACGCACCGAATCCGTAGCCCGTGGGCCTACGTAAGTATTAAATATTAACAGTGGAGGCGTCGGCGACTTAAAATGCCCTTTGAAGCACGTGTATTGCGTAGTAGGGTAAATAATGAACGGTGTGACAGCGCCCACGGAGGCCTCCAGGGCTACATATTTCAGCGACGCTTGACCAAACTATGATGGGCAGGAGCTACGAACCCTCTACGGCGTAGATGCGGCGCTACGATCTCCAACAACTATTATATTTTGATCTGAAATTCGTTAATGCAAAAGTAAGTAAAATATCGCACTGGAGTCTGCTATAAATTATATTAAATTTATTTATTTTTATATATTAAGATTCACTAACAACAGTGCAAAAAATACAATAAAATATATACAACTAAACACACAAACCTGTACCTTATAGTTTACTATTTTGTAATGTTAGTTGCCTAATGTAATTGGTTGAGTATTTTATATTATGAAAACTATGATCAACTTTAGTTATTGGAACATTTATAATGTTATTTTTACTTCAATTAATTATTTTTGCTTGCTTAATGTTGTTGAACCAAAACAATAGGCAAATCAATTTACTACATAATTTAAAGAAAACTTTAAGTTTTCGCTTTAACAATAATGGAACAATTTTCTTATCAATAACGATACATTATTCTTACTAAATTATATACAGCTTTAGTAACGCGATATATTTAACAATATTACCTTAAAAAAAGGTTACCATATTTTATATTATGAAAGCTATGATCAATTTTATGTAATACAAAATTACTTATTGATTATTTTCCTTATTTTTTTTTTTATAATTGTATCTTTGTTATTATATTTGTTTATATCCGAATTTGCGGATCGGGAAATAATTTATGTTAAAATTATTCTCGTCTATGCTATGCCACCTTCAACTTTGGCCAAGCGTTTCCGACGTGAATGTGGCAACCCAATAGAGGACACTTTCGGGCCCTTTAATAAATATTTATTCGCTCATATTGTTCGGAGGCTTTGCTACGGAATTATAACAACGCCACTCTAATACGAGCCTAATTACATAACTTATACGTTTGTTTAGGATCAAATAACTTTATATTCGAAGAATTGATATGCTAGTGTTGACCGTACAATACACACGGTTGGTTTTCCACTCATTGTCGTAATTTAACGGTCAAACGTCCCGTGAGTGTAGTGGGATAGAAATACTACAAAATATATATACATTAAGCACATAATATAATAAATGAAATATCAGTCCAAGATCAACAAACTACACAGGACATCTTATAGTGCACGAGCGTACGCGCAAACACACTTTCTGTTCTTTTACTCTCATAGCCCGATCAAACGGATATTCGACGCGATTAGAGAGAGATCAGGTGCCGGACCGACTTTTTATATACGCATCCGACGCAAGGATCATCTTTCTTTATATGAAATTGAGTGATCAAACTGCATTGCCCCGATCCAACGAAAACAACACAAAAATATCGTTTCTCTGCGGGATTCGAACCCAAGACCTCCAGTTTACAAAGCATATGGCACATACCACTAGGTTACATATATATTATGGGATATACTTGCATGCAGCTATAGTTATTAGGTTATGTCATCTTACTTTAATATTTTATTTATTTATTTATTTTTGTCATGATGTCACTCATTAGTTATTTACTCAGATTTGCATACAAATATCAAACAACTAGTTATTGCTTGCGGTTTCATTTGCTACTTTTTAAATAGTAGTATTCGTCTGAAATCTATTACTGTTTTATTTTTATTTTTACGCCTTATCGCCTAGGCGTATCAATATTAAACATACAAAACATTTTACGTAAGACAACTGTAAAAACCTTAGTTAATTTTACGTGGTAGCTTTTGTGTGCGTGTGCGTGTGCACTAACATATACATAGACAAACATCATCATCATATACTTAAGAGCCTATGAGATATGACACAACTTTGAGCTGCTCTTTCCCCTGTTGCAAGTAACTTCTTCTCGATGGGAACGGGGACGCGTTTCCTTGAACCCGCTATCCTTCCTTCCATTGTGGTTGTTATGAAATCTTCGTGTCGAATTAGGTGCCCTAACATTATTCCTCGGATAGTATTTTAAACAGACAAACAGATAGGTCAATATTCTAAACTAGTTTATTTTCACGGAATAACTTCAAACGACTTAAAAATGTACTTTCAAAACATATCTCCTCCGTTATTTTGATTTTAAAAGCAAAGTACTAACCCAATTTTCTGTAAAAAAATGGACCATTATGCAAGTATACCCTATCAGAAAAAATATTTTTTCAAACTACATTTTTTGTACACTTCTTTTTCTATTTGTGCATAGGTAAATTTCTAAATCCGTACTATTTTCAAATCCGTTTCTATTCTTTTCGCCTATGAGCTATTTTAACTAAAGCGAAAAAGCAACCTGCGGAAGATGACGAGGG
>JAOCPS010153403.1:0-14674 GCA_025505425.1 Graphium colonna
CTTCCAATTTCTTTCGCTGAACAATGAAAGAGTTCTTCGTTCCACAAACAATTAAAAAACTTTAATCCCGAAACACATAACTAATTTCTTTGGTAACTCTTTCACTGTACAGGCGACACTGCTCTGGAATTATTTGCCTGAAGACATACGCAGAGCCTCTACCAAAGCCTCTTTTGAGCGTTTAGTGCGAGAGTTTTATTTAAAAGAATATAAGTAACCTATAGGAAAGTTACGAAACAACTATCATTGTCATATTTATTTTTATATAGGTATGATTTTAAAGCTCTGTATATAATTGTGTACCTTTATATAGCTCTTAATCTGTTTATGTGATTTTTTTTAGATAAATTTAAATTATTTCACCTATCACTTATTATCTCCACGCCCAGGGTTCACTGGGAGAGAATGCCTAATGGCATTAAGTCCGCCCATTGTAACCTTAAAATGGTAAATGCAATAAAGAGAAAAAAAAACCAATTTGTAACACTGGTTGGCTCACAAAAAATATTTGTTATTTGAAATATTTTAAACAAATATAAGAGCAGTCATACGTATTTTTTTCGTTAAAGAAACAAATCAGTCTAAGTTATAATTGCATAAGTCTAATAAATTATTAGTTGCTTACTTACTGTTCACATTTATAATATATGTATATATTTGTATTCAAGAAAATTATTTTTTTAATAATTTATATGTTTTCTTGATAAATTTGTGTACTTTTATGTATTTTTTTGCAGAAAAGTGAACAGTGGATTGTTAAACACAGGATTCATCTTTTGTTTAGTCAATTACCATGTGAGAACCAACCAACTCAGAATATAAAATTTGCGTTTCCTTGGTATTGCAAGAAACTTTAAATTTTTTTAACTGTAGAATAAGTTACCTAATTGATCTCACTATGCAAGAATGTCCAAATAACTCAAATGAAGATCAGCAAGTTAATTTTTCCATTTAGTGTATATTTAATTACTACTTGGCTTTCTTCCTCACTGTCTTACGTTCTTGCAGAAGCTGCTTACAAAGATCTTTAGAACGTTTCAATTCCTGTAAGGTATTCCTCAGTTGACATTAACATCCCTTGATGCTGCTCTGCGGGTGGTCATTAAGGTTTCCATTTCTAATATTCTGTAATAGATATAGAATGGATTGTGAAATAATGAGAGTAAGAGAACTAGTTTATTTGGAAAAATAGCTATGTAATAATTAGAAATTATTAATTGAGATTAAAAAGTAAGAAAAATAAAGAAAAATGATCTAGAATTATTTATTACTATTTACTGTATATTTATTAGGAAAGATGTTTTATTTAAGATTTTTTAAAACTTTAACTACCCTTTAAGTGACATTTTTTTTGGATAGTTAATATGCCGTTAAATTTTGATGTGTTCACCAAGCCAGTGTTTTCATTCAGTCCCAATGTAGATATGAAAATAAGTATGACAGACAAAGCGTTACAGCAAGACAAAGTGGATGGCATAGGGCGACGGCAGCGGGTTTATAGCTACCGTCAGCCAGACACGTCATCTGACACTTTCCCAGTCGTAGCGCTTTTTAGGGAGACACTGCTCTCCTCGCTCAGCCGGGGCGGGGGCTATAAAAGGCGTCCTGAATAAATTACCATCCCAACTTTTAAGAGTGGTAGTTACCTCGGCTGCCACTACATCACTTTTACGTTGTCGACAGTACAATAAAAGTAAAACTAAAAACACACCAATGATGACATTTGGCGCGTGGAACGTAAGGATGCTTATTGATGGGGATGGTAACGCCTACCCTGAGCGCAAAACTACCGTAGTAGCTCGAGAACTTCATCGTTATAACGTATAAGTGGCTGATAGAAGCAAAACACATCTTGCTGATTAAGAAAGCTTGTGGAAGATGGTGGTGGCTACACTTTCTTTCGGAGAGGTACCGCTACCTCCGAGCCCCGACGTTCATCACATCAAAGACGAATTCTATGATGAAATATCTTAATGCCTGAGTAGTGTAAACGCCAGAGAGCAAATATTACTGCTCGGTGACTTCAATGCCGGGGTTAGTCGGGACTATGTCTGGTCCGTTGCTACTCAGTCTTTGAGCTCAATACGGACTAGCAATATCGAACACCATGTTCAGACTCTTTGCCATTTGATCGACTATGCTATCGTGTAGCAGAGAGACATCAATCAAGTGCAAAGAAGTCGCGTTATGCGTGGTGCGCACTGTTAGACCAACCACCAACTTATTGTTACGAAGTTGCGACTCCGCCTCTATTGCCCTCGTAGATCTTTCGTAAAAAATCTTGCGTCTACAAACTTGGATAGGCAAAAGGATCGCGATGTGAGGAAGAAATCCGCTGAGAATGAGTCTGAGGGGTTTTCTCCCAAAAGTGAGCCAGATGATACTGGTACTGCCTGGGGTGCTATGCTTTCTCATCTCATGGAAACCCTACAGTTACTCTAGGTTATAAAGACCGTCTAAATGAAGATTAGTCCGACGAGAATGACAAATTGATCAGGGCAGCATTCGACACACACAGAAAGCTCATAGGACTATATAGCAGGCGAGGTGGCACGTTACAGCAGTCAAGGCAAGTGACCTAGAACTGCGTAAGCTGTCTCGGCTATTAAAAGACAAGTGGTGGCAGGACAAAGCTTGTCACATGCAGTGGCTCTCTGATACAAACCAGCTTGGGGAATTTTACTACGAGGTTTGTAAGGTAATTGGAACTTCTTATCGAGTCAAAGTACCTCTCACGTCATTAGATAGTACACGTCTACTGAAAAACAAGGAGGAAGTGCTTATACGCTGGGTTGAACATTTTAATACCTTGCTCAACGCGGATCGATGGTCTGATCCACAAAGCATCAGCTCAATGCTGCAACATCCACTAGTATTCAAGCTGGACAAGCCCATGTCGAGAGATGAGGTTGCCACTGCTATCAGACAGCAGCAGAATAAGCGGATGGTTGGCGTCGACCTTATACCAAGAGAGGAATTGAAATACGGTGATAACGAATTGCATACACTGATTTGGAAACTTTTTAATGCAATCCATTAGTGCTCTGTATAAGAACGAAGGTGAACAATTGGTCTGCAACTCTTACCGCGGTATTTCATTGCTATCAGCTCTAAGAAGTTTCGCTCGCCTCCTTTATATTTGTTTATGTTTATGATTATTTTAAATATGACTTCTGCTAAACACGCTAAAAATTCTATTAGTCACATGGCAAATTATAATCCTTATGTGAATTATAATCATTGCTCTCAATTTTTTTTATTATATTTGGCGGTGTTATTAAATTATAATGTATTTTCTAATTAATGGCTTAAGTAACCAAGTCTGTTGGAGCGCTCATGTTAATTCAGAATTGTTTATGTTAAAACTGTGCAAAATTGCTTCAAAGTTTTAAAGGAACATGTACCGCAAGAGCGTTGAGTAATTAGCACAGTAGAACAACAAAATATTCTTGCTAAACTTTACATTGTTGTTCTTCTGAAATATCTCAAAGAGCTTATTCCTTTATTTTTAGAAAATAATTTTGACTATGTAAATTTTCCATTTCTTTTTGGCCTGAAATATCCACATTTAGCAATCTTGCCGCTGCTTCTGCTAAAACTGGTTATTGTTTATAAAAATATATTTTTTTAGTAGTTACAATTTAAATAAATTGTGGACATATAAAGGTGGTGGTCAATTTTCTTGTTAACGTCTTTATATAACCAAAATTTTATTTTTGTTTGGTTTTATTTTAAAAGTTTCCACGCAAATCCGCAATCAACAAATCATGGTATGGAACTTTATATTCTATGCTCTCTCGTCCCCATTCATGGTTAATCAAAACTATGGTTTAGTTGCTCCAGCATTTCAACCATAGTTTTCTGTTCATCTCGCCATAAGTAAGAGTGCTTTCGAGCCTATGCCACGGCGGTGGAGTTCCACGATGTAAATATCGGTGCATTAAAAAAGAAATACAATTTGGCCTCCAGGTCCTTCAAAATAGCTCTTACCGCAGCAGAAGCGGAGCACATCGGTAGAATTACCTAGAAACTAGTTCGCAAGCCTTCGGGCACTTGAGCGTTTTAGTCTCTCGCCTAATCGGTTCAAGGGAACTTCTGCACTCAATTTTTACCACCTAACCGATACGTGCACTGTTTTTGCATCAAACTCACTTAGGCCGATGGTAAGAACTGCTGACCATCCCGCGGTGTGATCACTTTCATTGCATTCAATCGGGCATGGCCCGAAATTTGCTTTTACCTGGGACAAACATCAAGAAAGAAAAGCGATTCACCCACTCATATCACTTGGGACAAATGAAAGAACAGACGTAAAGGGTTTTTTTCCTTGATGCACATACGTCGAGTAGGCCCGATGGAATTCCCTCTCTCGTGTTGAGAACTTGCGCTCCGAAGTTGGTACATCTTAATGTGTCTTTTTCGGTATCCTACATCTTAGGCGTTGTACCTTAATCTTGGAACAGACAGTCTTAGTGGACTCGATCTCTAAAAATGGCGATCGCTATCCGAGCAACTATAGGCCGATTGTCGTTACCTCCTTGCTATCAAAAATAATGAAGTCAATTGTAAACAGCCAACTCCTTAGATGCCTTGAAGATCGTCAGCTTAACGACAACCGCTAATATGTTTTTTTCCGAAATCGATCAGCTGGTGAGCAACTTGTTTACGTGACTCAACGATGGGCAAAAGCAAGAGGGAGGCCTTTGCTTCGTCCGAGCAATAAGATAAGACGAAGCAAAGGCCTTCGACTAGGTAAGGCACAAAACGCTTTTCACCAAGATCATAGCTTATGGATTACCTGGGAAATTATTCGAATAAATAACCAGCATCCTTGCAGATAAGAGTATAAAGGTCTTTATCAACGGTGAATACTTTTACGCAAAGACTGTGAATGCTACTGTCCCACAAGGTTACGTGCTATCACCCACACTGCTCCTTATACATATCTATGATTTGTTGCACATCGACAACCTTCATTGTATGCAGATGACAGTACAATTGATACTTTTATATCAGCCATATAGGATCCAACGTCTAGCTATATGAATCGTTGACGATCCATCTCATTTCGATTAGCATGCTTTCTTGGCTTTGGCCAAAAACCTTGCGTCTCTAAGCATACTTTATCGCATATACCAAGGAAGTGTCAAGAAAAATTGTTCGGATTACTACAAGTTGTCAAATTCGTACATCGTAGACGTGAAAAATAAAAACGTACCATTGATATGCACTACACTTTTTCGTATATATTAATGCCAGCAGTATTTTCGGGCCGATCCTTGGCTTTCAAGAAAAGAAGTTTGACATTCAACGCACTTGTAACTCCTCTGGTGTTGTGGGAGTCCATGGGTGATGATAATCGCTTGCTATCATTTGAGCTTGCTCGTTTACCTCGTTCTTTTTTTTAAAAAAGACGCGGTTACATGCGTAAAAATATTCTAAAACTTGTTTAGTTTGTTATAAGAAAGCAGCTGTTTAAATAACACGTAAATACTCACAGCTCAGTAAACAGTTTATATAATATCAAGTAATTTTATATTTTCTAGAGGATATCGATAGAAAGATACTCTTATCGTCAAGTTTTGAATTATTGGGATATTCTCAATATATTATTTGATAAAAAACTAGAAACATCACATAAACGAATCTAAGATATAAAGGTAAATTGTTCTTGCTGTTTTATTTATTTTGAAACAATTAATCAACTATATACCGATTATAAAACAGATCATATGATTAGTCTTTTATTGACAATTTTTTGGTTTCCTTTGAATTGTTTGACGCGCTTTTATTTTCCGTTTTGCCGTTCATATTATTGCTATTTTTGTGAGCTTGATAGAATTACGACAAAAGCGTTAAACTCTAGGCTTCTGTATTAGTTGCTACACCTATTGATCTGGTACTTATTACATGGATTCGCAGCACTCGGTACTTGGTCGTCATAATATTTATTTAATAAAGTGTGCATATCCGCCGGGGTGAACATAAATTGCGTAATTAATTATTTAAGAATTTTTCATTTTGCTTGAATACTATAAAAAAAATGTATGTGCAAAAGCGAGCAATGTAGTTACCGCCTCCTTAGCCTAGCGCTATGGCCGCTTACAAACCGGAAGTCGCGGGTTCGAACCCTGCGGGGGGACAACGACTTTGCGTTGTTGATTCTTGGTTAGGTTAGGGCAATGCGGGCTGATCACCCGATTGCCTGAAAAGAAAGATGACTCATGCGTCGGATGTGCATGTAAAAAGACGGTCCCGGTTGCAAAGAACATCTTTGGCAGTCATTATAGGATGTCAGCCTTCAAATATCCTGACAACTAATCCATCCTTCGAATTCAGTTTATCCCTTTGGGTTGCGGAGGCCGGATGGCAGTCGCTCTGCGTAAAACTGAAATGCAGGTAATATTTGGGTGGATTAGAAGCCGACCTCAAATAACTTGGAAAAAGGCTAGGAGGAAGTATGTGCAAAAGCGAGCAGAATAATGATTGGTGCATAAATAATCCATTTACAGCAAACATTACACAAGTAAAAGTGTAAATATAAAGTTGTTTGTCACGAATAACTTTTATTTATTTAGTCATAATACATATACTGATATTTATTTCTCGACGATCTCGTCCGGCGATAGGAGGAACGGTTGGCAGACGCCTCGGTGAGGAAAAGGCTCGTCGAGCCCATCCGCCCCATCTTGCGCCGGTGGGTGAAGGAGAGACATCGGGAGCCGCCTTACTTCCTTATGCAGCTTCTTATTCACATGGCTGTTTTGGCCGTTACCTGTGGGAGGTTGTGAGGTTCGAGTTGGATCCCGGGTATCCCGCGGGGACCAGCCGTACTGAAAGAGTTTTTGTTTGTATTATTCGATATATTATCGTTTGGTTCATTAAATTTTCCAGTTTTTCAGTTTTAGCAAGACTAACGAAGGGCTCCTTAATTTTTAAATATGATATGAGAAATAAAGAAAGGATGTCGGAGAACGGTATGTACAATGCATAAATTGACCCGAACATTGTAATGGTTCTTATTTATTTTAAGTGTCACTACACTATTTAACATACACCGCCGTGGCCTAGTGGTGTTGGCGCTTGCTTTACAAACCGGAGGTCGTGGGTTCGAACCCCGCGGGGGAACAACAACGTGTTGTGTTGCTGTTTCTTGGTTAATTTAGGGCTATTTGGGTTAATCACCCAATTGTCTGAAAAAGAAAGATGATCCATGCGTCAGATGGGCATGTAAAAAGTCGGTCCCAGTTGTCAAGAACACCTTTGACAGTCGTTAAAGGATGTCAGTGCCATCAAATAACCTGATAACTAATCCATCCGTCCAATACTGTTCTTTTACAGAATCCTTTTGGGTTGCGGAGGTTGGATGCCAGTAACTCTGTGTAAAAACTGATATTCAGGCAATATTCGGTTGGCTTAGAAGCCGACCCCAAATAATTTGGAAATGAGGCTAGGAGGAAGAAGACACTATTTAACATACATTAAATATTTACATGGTCGTAAATGATATATTTATTTGAATACACTTGATTTTTGGATCTGCCTCCTCCCTCAGAACAGCAGGGGGGGGGCAATTTCCCCAAACTCCACATACGGCGCGGCAATTCCCCTGAACTGCCGCGCGTGCAGGGACCGCGGCATAACGTGCACGACGGCAACCCCTCGCCGGGGCTCTGCGTGGCGATAGCGTTTGCCCTGCCCGCTGGCGCTCCCGCAGGGCATCTCTCTTGACCACCATAGCCTTGTGGGCAAATGAGGCGACGACGGCCAAACTCTGCTCGCTGCCGGCCATCGATCGAATGACGGCCGGCAGCGATAGGTCCCGCCCAACTGCACGAACGAGAGTGGCACAGGTAACGACAGAAACAACCATACCCTGTGAGAAGCTGCGTAAGGTAGGAAGTCGGCTTCCAATGTCTCGCCACCTCCCACTTGCGCAGGACGGGGCAGATGGGGCGAGCCTTGTACTCAAACCTTTTCTCCCATCGCCGGAAGAGATCGTCGTGACCCTCTCTCCTCCACCAAACGATTTCTTCCGGGAGGGGTTCCTCACCTCTCAGCCGCATCAGGGCCCTTCAACGCAAACCTCCGCCAGAATCTTGGCTTCGAGGTCCCAGGAGAGGCTCCCGGATATTAGGCATTCCGCACAGGAGTGGTCGGAAGACCGAACCCTGTGAAACACCGCACGTCCTGTCCCGCTAGGTCCGTTCGGTGAAGTAGTCCGCAAGGACGCGCCTGAGGTACCCCGGGACGCGGTGGTACCTAAGTACCTCCGCTATTGTTGTCCAGGGGATTGTATTGAAGGCATTCGCGATATCCAGCGACACTGCCAACAATACTCGCCCCTGACCGACAACCTCCTCAAAACTGTCACTGAGACGGGAGATGGCGTCAACGGTGGACCACCCGCGCGGAAGCCAAACTGGCAGTCACTCAGCTCCGGCCCTACCGTCCCCATGTGTTCGAGGAGGCACGCAGCGAGCACACGCTCGAATAGCTTCCACGCCTCGTCGAGCAGCACGTTGGGGCGGTAGACCTCTGACTCTGCCGGACGCGAAACATTCCATCAGCAGGGACAGCGTCTCCTCCTCCAGAACCGGCACGACGTGGGCGAGGACACGCCCAGGGATGACGTACGAGCCCGGGGCGCGGTTCTCCAGCCTAAGGTTTAGAACCGCTGCCTACAGTTCGGCCTCGGACATGGGTGGAATTTCCTCGCCGGGCGCTGCCGGTCTTCCATAGCCCAGCGCCGCCATCTCGGTCCAGGCCCTGCAGCCACTCCTTCCAAGCCTCCTCCTTTGGCCAAGGAAAGGGCCTTATGAGCGGTCTGGTACGCGGTGTGCAGCACTTCCTCCTGGTTGAGGTCCCTCCAGCTTCCTTTCTTCGGTAGCACCGCGGCGGCCGCGCCTTCATGAGGGTTTCTTTCACAGACGACCAGCCAATCGGAAATCGGCCGGCGTCTACCACCTTCTTGGCCGCCATAACAGGGCACTTCATCCAGACAGTGTCCTGGCGGCCAGGTAGGCGATTAATAACGCCCACCTTGACACTTTCTGTGGGGCAACCCCCCACTTTTGCCACCTGCGTGGCCACCGCAAGAGTGGTGGTGCCGTCTCCCACACTACAGATGCGCATCTCTGTGCAATGCTCCGACCTGGAGGCGCGGGCGACGTCACTGATCATCGCCTGTAGTTTGGCTGCCAGCTCATCGGCCTTGTGGCCTTTGTCGGTGCTACCTACCTCTAGCACACCGTCCCGGGATCGGGCCGTGCAGAATCGAAGCCACTCAATGCCCAGAGCCGGGAAGTTGTCAGACTTCTCAGCCCTGTCCATGACAGCCTCGTAGGTCGTCATGATCCCCTCTGGTAATGTGACGACTACTGCTGCTGTTTTTGGAGCATTCAGTCACCGCCGGGGAGCCCTTACTCTTCTTTTTGGAGGGCGCCGCATTGGCGTTGGCGATTTCCTCCTTGGCCTTTCGCGACTACGCTCCAGCCCTCCTCACTGGGTTGGGAGGTGGGGAGCGGTAGCGGCGTAGGACAGGGAGGCCGAGCGACACTGGTGGTTGGCAGCGGACGGGCGGGCCAACCTGTGCCGGGCGCCGGCCATGCCGTGCGAGCAGCGTCAGCCTCGTGGGCCGCCAGGCTCTTCTTGCCCTTTCCCTTGCCCTTTCTAGTCAACGCTGCGTATGTCGTAGCGGGGCGGACGAGTGGAGTTGGGGTGACCATTGTCAGCTCCTCAGCTGGGGCGTTGGCAACGCACACTGCCTTGGGCCAGGCGCTGGCAGCTCCTGCGGCGCGGACCGTCATCAGCGGAGGGCGTAGCCTCAGCTCGGGCAGCAGGTGATCCCCAATACTCGCGAACCAGGAGTCCATCAAAAAAGGCCCATCTCCTCCCGGCTCATCAGCGGGGGGGAGGGCTGCCGCCTACCGCTTCATCACCTCCCACTCTGCCCTTATCGCAGCCAACTCGGCTTGCAGATGGGCGACCTCCTGTGATTCGGTGCGGGCATGGAGCACTCGCACCACGTCGGCTATGGCCGCCACTGCCTCGCAGACCTAGGATACATACTGGCACTTCATTTTTGCCGACTTCTTGGCGACGTTAGAAATCACCTCCAGCGCCGCGTCAACCGTGCCAGCTAGGTCCACAACAGAGCGCTTGCCAGGCGCCAACCCCCCTGGACCCTCGGGCATCGTTGCCCATGCCCAGGTCAACAGCTCTCTGCTCTACTCCGTGACCCCCGCCGTAAGCTCCGCCTCCATCTGCAGTGTGAGCTCGTGCTCACGCTGGGCGTTCACTGCCACCTTGGCCTTTGCCAGGCCGACGTTCGGCCCATCGTTGAGGGACGTCCGCACCCCCTCTTTGCCGGCGCCAATGTCTTGGCGCCCGCCGATCCTACCTACTCTGGCATCCTAAATCGTTTCCGCCAAAATCCGCGACTTCGAGCGCTCTACCTCCTTTCCGATTGTCTTCATCGAGGTGCAACTGCTGCTGTCCGACTCGGATAGCCACAGTGGCCTCCCCACGGTCATGGTTGAGCCGCCCCTGGGGAGCGAACCTCGCAGCTCCTGGCGGACCCCACCCGAGGACCGGCTTTCCTCCTCATCTACAGCCACATCGATGTGCTCTTCTCCGTTGTTCCTAAGTTCGTTGCCATGGTCGTCGTTGTTTTTCTGGGATTCACTTCGTTCCATATAAGTTCCCATGAGTGTGGGGGAAAAGGAAACTCCAGACCAGCAGTGCCCCCTGTACCAGCCAAGGCGTACATACTGTGGAGATCCACCTGTATCCACGGGTTTTAACGACTTCTCTGTCAGGTTTTCAGTGACTAACCCTTGTCTTGAGCCGGCCAATTAAGGCAAGCCCCCTGCCCCGGCGCCACGCCGCTAAACGTGGCAACGACAAGCAGCATCCGGCACAGGTTGCCCGACGTTGTCCTGAAGGACATCCACCTGAGCACAAGCTAACGCACTCAGGGGAACCGTCGCGCTGCGGAATACTCCCGCCAAACCACGGCCGAAGATCGCTCTCCGTTAGGACCATGAAAAGGGAGAAGTACTCCCGCGCCAAACTGACTGACTGCACCAGCTCACTAGTCAACTCTGCTGATCAAAGCCATATTGGGAGTTGCCTGCCCAACCCCATGCGTGGCACTCAAGAGAGCACCGCGCCGCGGACCTTACAGGTCCGCCATCCCACGACCCCCTCCTTAGATCCGCCCGTCGTTATTGGTCAATGACAGATGAGCACTCTCTTCCTTCTCCCCCTTTTCCAAAGAGAAAGGGAACCGATCTGCCACTTTCCAGGATGCATCGGGCCGCCGCTTCAATTCCCCCAGAACTTGTACCAGTGCAATGATAGCCTACCTAACGAGGAGGTTCCCGACCCGGCACCCCATAATTAAATATTGTATTATAATATTGAAATGTTCCAATACCTTGTATGTTTAATTATTGAACAAAAATATTGGTAAGGCAAGCGCCCGGAAGTGTCCGGGCGCTCGCCTTACAAAAGTAATTTAAGAGAGCCGTGGTAGCTCCACTGAGCTCTCTTAAATTACTTTTGTAGCAATAATATTATCTTCTTTTACAGTTTAACGTAATGATGCACCGAAACAATATGCTGTTCACATAACAACAAACTGAGTCTTAATTTGACTGAATAAGTGTAATCATAAGAAGTCACCAAAAAAAAAGTATCTGCGGAAATGTAGGAATTATAGTTATGCCTACGTAGTTTACCTGTATAAAATCTCATAACTTAAGAAAAAATATAAAAAGATATTTATACGAACAACATCGCTTTACGAATAAAGCCATTGACAATTTGTAAAATATATTAACACTATTTTCAACTATGGTTGTGACGACAGTTATGTTACATTATATATTGGAAAGCAAAATTCAAACATAATCAATCAAAAATGTAGATAAAAATTATTACTAAAAACCTAAGGAAAGAAAATATAGAAAAAACAAGCAAAAACTCAATCGTTTCGTGTTTGCGTTAAGAAGATTCAGGGCCATAATATTTGCGTGACGTCATTACATATACGAGTATTCATCGTTTATCTACACTATCCCTTGCATGTCCATACTTAAATAAGGATAGATACTATCATTGCCATGCATATATGTGATAGACAATTGTATTTTTGTTTATATAAATTTAAATGATTTTGATTGTAATGAATAACATGCTTTTAATATAAACATAGATTTTTACTAAAAATGTACAATAGATGCCTACAAAAATTAAAATAAATTGATCAATCACTATTCAAAATAAAATGAACAAAATGGCTGTTTGAAAAATGTTTTCTCAATTACAAAGAAAGTGAAGAAACGTCCAAGACTACAGAGGCAGTGTTATATCAATATCACAAAGGAAATAAAAATTGATCTTTGTTATTATTTCTGACATTGTTTATTTTTTTTTAGTTTGAAATTACTGTTATCATTATTATTTTAAATATATTTATATTTTTTTACTATTATTTCGTAGCGTGTTATTCTAAATAAATTATTTTATATTCAATTCAATCCATTTTATTATATTCTATTTTAAAAAGCCATTCCATTTTCACCCGTCATTCCTTATATATTTCGAATTTCTTCAAAGACCAACGGAATATAGACATAGTCATCAAAAACACTGAGGAACTTACATGTTTAAACAAAAAGTAAATTTTAAACTACATTTCGATCGGGCTGCTATCATTGGCCTCAAGAAAATATTAAAGTTTTTCAGTCAAATAGCCGCAAGGAAAAGGACAATTTTGAAAATGTAAAAGAAAAGTGATATGAATATGATACGTAATAGAACTGTTTAAACTGCCAATGTGCTTGAGTGCTTTTATAGTTGCTGGTTTCTTTTTACATCATAGTTTGATGTAAAAAGAAAAGTGTTGTCTTTCCAACCGGTATTCATTACGAAATACATATTTGACTATTGCATTATTTATACTGAGTAACGATATTTTTATTCGGAGGAATGTGTAATCAACTCTATTTAATATTGATGTAAATCTTATTTTGAAAGCAGGCAATAGTAAAAAAAAATATATCAAGCTTCATCGAAAACAAAAATCTCATTTTGCCACAAAACGATTGTTTGCTTTCTCGGATGTTTCAATATTCATTTCGACTTAGGTTTTCAATTTTATGCGCAATCCGCTGGCAAATTGAAAACAGATCGGTTAAACCAAATTCTGTTGTAAAGTTTCTCCAATAAAAAAGTAACAAAATATCAATCGGTTAAAAGAAAGTGAAGTTTAATAACAAAATATGTGTTGTTTGTGACGGATTTTGCATTTTTATTGATATAGTTATTTAAAAAACATTTTATACCCTCCGAGATGAAAAATAAACAGTACGTTACGATTAATAACTCTTAACTATTAGTACTACTTTTGTATCTATTTCTCTTGTTCATCTTGTAATACCGTAAGCGTGTTCTAAGAATGTTTAAATGGCACGCAAATAACAAAGACATTTTAAGTCAAGAAGTTAAAGTGTAAAATCGTTGTGAATTCATGTGAACGCGTTAATACCTGAATTCCCTTCTTACGAATATATGTAATACCATGGTGGTTAAGGGTTTGGGTACCAATATTACTCAGCATGCTGAAAAATCTATGTGAAATTACATAAAATACGACGAATATAAATATATGCGCTAGTTCCATATTAATGGTACAAATAAAGTTGATTTACCTCTCTAATTTTTTTATTACGTAAATAACGATAACTTCGCGTTTGAGCCTTAGTGTGTTTTAATAATAAATTCGAAATAAACGTCTACCGGAACTCCTCCGACCACTGCGCTGTTTGCATTTATGTATAACATTAAAATTTATTTTTGGTTTTAAATAAAAACTCACGTTTCACGGATTACTGTAGCCAATTTTGTAAAGTTCCTTAGTAAAATCATCTTCGGCCAAGTGCGACCTTTTAATGAAACTTTGCCCATATTTTCCATATCCATGACACCTAACATAATTTTCTCTCGTCTCATTACAATAATATTAGATCAATAGAATCAATAGATAACCGGTTGCGGTACAAAAGGCAGCTGAAGGGATAGAACCTCGCTTTGAACGGGAGGGATTTAGTATATTTTAAAAGCGCTAGCGTGCAGTCGTGTCATGAAACATAAATTTGCATACAAAATTGTAAAAATAACTACAGGAGCAGAAATGTATACGGAGAAATATCACACTATTGGTAAATATTTAAGTAAAATTTTAATGTTTTAATTTTGAACCAAACTATTAGCATATATCGTAGTGTACAGTATGTAAATATTTATATATTATAATTATAATATTTTTCTTTTTTAAAAAGATTGATGATTCATGTTACAGTGCATATCTCCTGTTGCTACAGAAGAATGGAAAATTATTTTAACCTAACAAAACACTACGTCACATGCCTGCCTTATTTAGATAAAGGATTAAATGGAAAAGTCTAATTATTCTTGTATGTTAGTAGTGCTCTTACATGTATATTTTAGCGTCCGACGGATCCCAATATATCGCAATTGGAATAATTAATAAAATGTTCCATCAATATTTACTAAATAAAGCCAATTACAGAGCATAACATCCTTTCACGGCTATTGCTGCACTTCTACGGCCACGCTCGTCCGGGGAAGTACCACCGCCCTTTGT
>JAOCPS010153510.1:0-14673 GCA_025505425.1 Graphium colonna
CCCTCGGGACCTCAGACGCAATAAGACCTGCCAATCATTCACCGTCAGTCTGCGATTCGCTGTGTCTGAATGACTTTATAGAAGTTGATTTTCAACGGAGAAAATCTTACTTTATAGTGACATCGAGAGATCTTTTTACCCTATTCTAAGTGAAATCGTATATTGGGAATATGAAAATTAGTTTGTTTATTTCTTTTTTTTGTGTAAATGCATTGAAATTTAATTTTTTTACTGATTATCATAATATTTTTAGAGGTAGAGGAAAAGTTTAAGGGTACCATATTAACGTATTCAATCACTAATTAGTACTGCCTGATTTATCAAGGCGGCCCTAAACTGGCTTTTTTTGGAAATTTTAATTTATAGGATTTTATATTTTTATATTATCATATTTAATAAGGTTGTCAAAAAGTTAGTGATAGTCAATAATAGTCAATAATGACAACAGATGAATTATTCTCTTTGATAAATATACTAATTTAATTATCTGTGACAAGTGTATAAAATATAAAAATAATATAGAGGTATTTCAAAAGATTTTTCTTTTTTTAAGTAGTTATAATTAATTAAGTAAATTGTTCTGTTTTCTCAATATAACAACTGTCTTATGTAGCCAAAACAATAGAAAAACAATAATATAGAAGTTCTTTATTTTCAAAGTAAGAAGAACAGTTTATACAGGAAGTTCGTTATCCTATTTTGTTTGATTATAAATTTGTATATATATATAGAAGTATATACGCGCAACCCAAGTATTTCTCGTTAAATTTCAAGACTGCTGTCCAGCGTTTATGATTTAGTCTAACATACACAAAACGTGGTGCATTAAATACACAAAAACGGAAAGAGATGTGGGATTTTATAAAGGACAATGTCGCTACCAACATTACCATGCCATTTGTAAACATCACAATGTCATGATTCATAAACATACAGTATATCAAGCGATCTATTCTTAAAATATAGCACGAATTGAATAGCGTGACACTAACTAAAATTCCATATAAAAGGTAGAAATCAGACCATTTGGGGACTTTTAATACGAATAAAAAGCTACTCTCGAGATAAACCCATTTGAAAACAGATAAATTTATTTGTGGATTAGAGTAAAATAACATAGACACGAGCATAGTACGAAATTGATATAATAAATAGTTACAGGGTGGTGAGCCGTGGCAGGTGGTGGAAGGCGTGCGGGTGCAGCTTGTCGAGCGGGTTGGCGCGCAGCTCGAGGCGCGCCAGGCGGCCGCACGCGCGCAGCCCCAGGCCCACCGTCGACACGCGGTTGCGCGACAGCGACCTGTCCCCGACCAACCGACCGCTTAGTGCAGGGCACAGCATCCATCACCATCGCACATAGACACCCGATACACAGAGCCACTGTGGCTCTGTGTCGGGTCACGTATTTCCTTCCCAGCCCCTCATGTTTCGACAGCATTGACCTCAACGCCTTCCTTCCAGAAGAATGGCAACCAAATTGCGGATGTTGCTGGTGTCCATAAGCGATGGTATAACTTAACAGACAGATTAATTTATTTGCTCAGTGGCATCCTTAATATATAAAAAATGATAAACAATAAAATTCTATTCCTTGGTGTTCTTAACTTTCAGAAGATCCTAAAGATATGTTCACTTCACAGAAACTTTAGGCGCTTTTACGTAAAAACAACTAATTTACAAGAAATAGAGGCATTCTACGAGAAATAAATCCTGATTACCTCACAAAACTGGATTTAATCAGCAATAATATAGAATATTCCAATCAGGTTTGATGAAGGTTCATATAACCTTTATTAGTTCAGTTACTCCTTTTATTAAGTAACTGCTTCTGACGGTCTTATTATATGAAGTTATATGATGTTGATATTCAAAGGCGTGGACTATCAAATGTAACGAGTAACGCAATTCAATTGCTCTTGTAATTCGTAATTATATTTTGTAAATAGAAAAATGTATAAATAATGGAAAGTATGACTCACAGGTCCTCTAGCAGCGGCAATCGGTGCACAGCGGTTGGCAGCTCGGTCAGCAAGTTGTCCTCCAGCCGCCTGCACAAAGGCAAAGTTATTGTTTTATGTAAAGGAAGAAATGAGCAGCCGGTTCACCTGGTGTTAGGCGATGCCGTCATCCAAAAGTTGCGTGTGCGTTGCGCTGGGAAATCGGGTAGAATAGGTTTATTGGATAGGATGGGGTCGGGGTGGGGGATGGGAAAGAAGTGAAAAAAGAAAAAAAGGGGAGGAATGGGCAGATGGCCACTTTTGGTGTTGCCGGATGTCTACACCAAAAGTCATATATATTTTATGCCGACTTTCTAAAATAAGCTTTTCAATAACGAATGTGAATGAAATAGCATATATTTTATTGTATGTAGAATATTAAAAATTTTCTCAATCTTTTGACATCAATCACCAATTAACATTGACACAAATAATGTTTAGGGTCACTAAACAAAAACATTACGATGTAATTTTATTTGAAACCGAACCACGAAAGAAACAAACTTGCCCCATTAGGGCACCGAAGTAGACCAGTATTAGAAAGTTTGTTTGGAATTGTTGTCAGTTTCTATGCAATTTACTAGCATCTCGCTGAAACTTCCATTTAGATGTAAAGCGGAAATCACGGAACAATTTAGAGAATGACTTGTAACAAATATCCTTTAGCTATAATAGCTGGTATTTATTGGGAATAAGGAAGCTTCGCTATTCGGCGCTCCGTCATAAATATTACATTTTGCTTCGCAAGCACAGAGAAATGCAGCAGGCGCCCTCACGTTTGGTTTTCTTTATTTGTCCTCCAACTAAAACGGATCTACACCAATTGTCATAATCGTAATAAAGCAGTATTTTATATGTACCTTAGATAATATGAAATAGGCACAATACATTCCCAGCATCCCAGCAAAAACATATTAATAGGTCGTTAAAACATGAACAGGATAAAAACGGATAATCATGGGAAATCGGTAAAATGAGTACAGGAGGAGGAGGGCCTATATTGCATACGGTATATAAAGCTTGCTTAAGATGTTCATTAAGTTTTATATCAGGAACACCCTATTCTTAATTCAAAGAGATGAAATTGTCGAGAACAGCATAAACAATCAAGTTCGTATATTTATATAATTCGAAGTCCTCGACATAAGCAATAGTCTATGCTCGGATTAACACAAAATACGTCTACTTTTGTATATGACGGCTTGTCAACTGTTATCAATTTAAGGTAATTATACTTTTCGAATATAACGTGATACATACGTAGCAATTACAAGATTAACACGAAAGTGGTTGACCCATGTGGAACTCATTTATTTTAATATTTGTATTTTTTTTGTTACTTTGGAAAAGATTTTGATATTATTTAAAATTGCTAGTTTTTAATTTTTTAATTAACCACTAAATGTAATACTGTGGATATAAGTAATTTCGACAAAAATAATTTGAAAATGTCTGACGCATTTCAGTTTTTTCCACTGGATATCCTTAATAATATTAAATTTCGATTCGTAGGCGAAATATGCAATAACGGAATATAATGATGTGCCCACTTCTTTAGATTTTATCGCATGCTACTACGAGTACAATTTTTTTTTAATTTTAAACTTTAAAGTAACATTTTAAAACCTTTTTTTATTATTATATGTGTGATTTGGAAATATATGTATAGTCATATTCATCTTTCAATGGTGCTATAGTATTTTTTTATTTTGGTCAGTAAGGCAGACGAACATTTTTTGATTTTATTTTTTTCTCTTTATGTCTTCGATTTTGTGAAATGTTTATTGACGCATTTTATCAGAAATCGAAACCATTCAAAAAAAATTAACTCGTTTTCGATATATATAAGCAGTTCTGTTATAATATTTCCATCGATATCGTATTTTATCGGTAAAAGCTTTCGCGCGGAGACAATTTTATTTGTTATTTTATAGCCGGTCGGCGGTGTCTGGGGCCGCTGCGGCCCGAGGGCGGAGCGACGCCATCGAAGGCAATTAGGATCACCGTATCGCCCGTTGTCAGCGCCGGTTCATCCTTAAAGTGTGCTTTATCCATATTCTAGCCGAATTATAAAGGACTGTCACAATTAAGATGCTTTTGTTTTTTGATATACGTTCGGCCATAACTCCGTCCTTTATAAACCGATTTATAACATTTTTTTTCATACTTTCAGACAGATTTTATCATATTTTACAAAAACCGATTCAGTAGTTTGTTTTTTAGTTCAGAATAACGGAAAAAAATATGTCACGAAAGTACTCGTATTTCTATCTATATACTTCTATGGCGTTTGAAGTCAGTTTTATTGTAGTTTTATTTGATACTAATCGTGTACTTTATCCGTTTATTTGAAAGTTTCATTCTCATCGCATCGGTGCATGCCGACGCAGTTAAACAAGCAGCTGTTATCAAATAAAAATGTCACATTCGTGCAAATTGCCACCGCTTAAATTAAACTGCATATTACGAGGCGTAAAAGCAGAAAAACGCCGGAAACCTTTTAACGACTATCAAAACGGAGTTTGGCAAGTGTGCCAATTCGTATGAAGACGCGATTATCCCATCGAGGGCGCCTCGATCGCCTCGATCGCCCAAAATGCTGCGCGATCTCCTTTTTGATTGACCGCCTCCTTCCAACGCATTTGCATACTAGACGTTTTCAATTGCTTCAGTCGTGTTTATGTAGATGAATCAAACGAGCTGATATTTGTGAACCTCTTTATAATTTAATTTTTTAAACAAAAAAGCCTGGACTATAGTCGCGGCTTGTTTTTTCTGTCATTCTGGATATCATGTCCTATAGATGAACCATAAAATGTTGATATCGCTCGTAGTACATTGTGTCGAGTTCGTCGTAGTCTTAGAATAAACATTTGTAACTATGTATTTATTTATTACTTGTAAGAACAGTTAATTTTTTTTAATCATTGTTGTACGTTTGTTTATGTTACTAATAAACCGACTGATATTAAATCAAAGTGACTTCGACCTACAGAACTGTTCACGGTCCACGCACGGTTACCCGCGCTTTATGCTCATTTATGTGAACACATCGCGTTTTGTTCAGGCTGCTCTCTTTTGCCGGGTGGCTATGTCACATTTGTTTTTCTATCCCTGGTAACAGTACTTTTTTCATGAAGAATGTTACATTTTAATTTTATATATGATTCTGTTAATGATTTTCTGATTATTTTGTGGACGTATAAGCAGACTTGGATGCGTCACAAACTTACTTTCACTTTTATAATTTTTGTGGGGACTTGCAATTCGATTTGTCTTTAATGTATGTATGTCTGTAGTGTAGCCGCCACATACGCCGGGTGACGAAGACCACAATGACATCGAGCTATTTGCCACGAGTTTCGACGCACTGGACCCTAAGCATTGTGGCTCGGTGGAGGGATCTATCCATTTACATGTTTTAAATATATTTAATTCCAAGGAACAACTCTGTGGAACATAAAAAAAATAAAAATCTCAAGTACACTTTGTAGTCGTACATAATATATTCATGACGAACATACACATAAGTTTGGTGGAATACCCCAATGCGAAATGTTCTATTATAAATCAATAAAAAAGTCCGCTTGACTGAATTACAGCCAAGGCGGCAAATCTCCTTCTAGATCTGTCTCCGAAAGGAAGAAAAATGAGCAGACGGTTCACCTGATGGTTAGCGATCCTGTCGGCCATAGACACATGCAACATCTGAAGAGTTGCGAGTGCGTTGTCAACATGGGAAATTGGATGGAATAGGTTTATTGGATAGGATGGGGTCGGTGTTAATGATTTGGAGGGGATAGGAGTAGGTAAAGAGGATTGGCCATCCGGCATCCCTAAAAGTCAAGCATACTATATTTTATGCCGACTTTATAAAATCCTTCTCTCTCATAGTCCGATGGGACGGATTTTCGACACGTGCCGAAGAAAGATCAGGCGCAGGACCGACTTTTTACATTACATGTGTTTTTATATATTTCAGGTGGTACTCACAGGACGCGCAGCGCGGGCGTGTTGGCGAACGCGCGCTCTTCGATGTAAGCGATCCGGTTGCGTTTCAGCACCCTGCCGACAAAATATTACTTGGCTTAATTAATATTACTCGGCATAAATTTACTTTTTCAAAGAAATTGTCTACATCGGTCCCATTTCACGCTCTGAGACAAACCCTTTAGGGATTCTGTGACACGAATTTTGCGTTTTTCTAAGCTTCGTGGGCTAAAAGTATGAGGAAAGATACTGTCAAAGTTCACGCTATAAATCAATAAGGCCTAGTATTATCGTCTCTCTGGGGACGTAGGGAAACTTAGTGTTCCGGGGAGTGTGCTCCCAATCGCAAAACACGAAGTGTCCCGTCGGATGCCTATCAATTTGCTTTCATTGTTCGGAACGGATCGCGCCTTCCGCTGACGCCGCGGCGACGCCGCTTTCGCTGGGGCTCTATGAAGATTGGCTTTATGTTAATTTATGGACAGTAAAAAGGAGCCGGAATCGTCTACAATGCCGTCTGTCTGTTTTGCTAAAGTGTTATGTACTAATTCCGAGCAAGACTAAACGAGCTTCATCTTTATATTTAATTAACAAAGTCGTCTTAATTACACCTTTTATAAATCGAGAATTCCGCCGTTCTCCGATTTTTATAGAAAAAAAATAGTCAAATTAAAAGCAAATGAAAAAAAAGCCATGCTGGCGCGTGATGCAAATACCTGATGTTTGTACGTCTATATCAATTTTTGTTTGTGCAATAAACTATTAAAGTATTTTTTTAGTATTTAATTTTTTTTCTGTAGTAATCTAATTAAGTTTAACTTTTTAGAACTTGAGAATAGGAGAGCCATTTAATTATCTGTTTCAAGCGAATAAATCTAAGAAGAATTTAATAGGAGTATGGCGACAAAAGCTAGTTGTAACAACGTTGTAAATGGAAACACGACGTAGCGGCATTTAGTATCTTAATTAATGGCCACATTAAGTTAAAAGATTTTAAACAGGCTTGTAAAAAAGGCTTTGAATTTGAATGCGTTGTTACGTATGTATACATTCTTACAATATTTTTTCGTAATTATTATTTTGTGTAGAGGATTAGTAGGTACAACCTATTACAACAAGGAAAGTCCTTGCTATTATTAAAAGTACTCTCCCTCCAGGTGCCATTAAAAATTTTCACAGATTTTCTGACATAGTGAGGAAAAGCCACACAAAGTATTGTGACGAATGCTCTAGAATTCAAATGTACAATCGTACATTTAAATTCCAGGGCAACTTGACTTTATGCTGTTGTAATAGGTTGTACCGCTGATAAGAACCAAAACTGTATTCAAACATATTTGAAAATACTCTTACTCTACCCGGGAATTGAACTGACGAAAATCTAAACAAATAACAGCCTGTATATTGGTAGAGTCAATAATGAGAGAATTAAATCTTTCTAAGGAACATTGTCAATTGAATGAAATTCAGTGAGACAAGATAATATTATTTTAAGTAGAAAGTAGTAAAGACCTCTTTTATCTCTTGGTGTCCAAGTACGAGAAATATCGAACACTGTGAAATATCTTAAAATACTGGACCTTTAAGGAATGATTTACCCTAAAAAGAAAAACGTGTTAACTTATTAATTGTTCGAAATGAGCTCGATTTTGTCGGAATTATGATTGGATACATAAATGTATTTTAAGGAATCATGTCAAGTAACTTTTTATAGCGAAAAATTCTATTGTGTATTTTAGTTCTTCAGTTCTAAGGGATTTCTGGTATTTTTTAAATAACCCGCACAACAAAATAATCTAAAGGGGTGTGGTCTGGTAATCAAGGCAATCCGATCGTGCAGTGTGTTTGAAATAATTACTAAGAATGGCAGTAGAAGACCTGCTGTTATGGGCCGAAGCACCTTCCGCCAAACGTTGAAGGAGAAACTTACTACTGAGAATATTGTGATCTTGTTTTACTGAATTTCTTGTCATTAAATTGACCATGTTTCTTATAGAGATTTGATCCTTATAGTTGATGGATTTAAACCGGTTCGATTTGAATCAAATTTTTAAATATTTATGAACGTATTTTTTTCTCAAAAATTAAGAAACGTTCCATTCAGTAAAGTTGCTAATTCCATTATTCAATGCACTTTTCCTCCGGGTGGCGTTTAAAAAATCCATCCTGGGCATCGCTACAGTCAAAAGTTCCTTTACCGTGGATCAATTTTAATGATAAATAAGCAATGTGGATGTTGTTGGCAATAAGCTTGCTTTTCTTAGTTTTAAGAGTTGAATAGACCAAACTTGATTTCTATTTCGATTCCTGTCTGATTAAAAAAGATTTTATAATAGAGAATAAATAATAATCGATAGTATTTTCTTTTTTATAATCTGTAGAAATATCAACCTAATCTTAAGTTGTATTAAATTATAGTCAGGCGGTTGCTTAGCAGCGAAGTAAGCATAAATAATTTTATGGGCTCGTAAAATTTAATTGCATTATCATTACTGCTTACTAACTGCTTGCGGTTTTAATGCTGAGATATTATCGTTAAGTGTATAAATGGTCTTATAATTTTCTTCTCCATCATTAAAGATATTTATTTTCTATAGTCGAACAGTATCAATTTAAGAAATCCATTGATAGAGCATTCCTTACAGAAATCACAAAATTCCTAATAGCATGTTATGTCTGCTCATGTATGAGTACACACCCAAATATATTTGTATGTAATCACTATATAAGGATATTTTTGATAAAGATGTGTATCGAATATCGGCAGCCAATTAAAATGGCTTCCATGAATATTCAATACGCCGTGATTGAGTAATTGAGTTTTTGATGCGCCACGAAGTCTGCATTTATGTTTTTAAGGGAGGTAATTAAAAATCCCTTTATCTCTTCTCCATCTCCCAGCGGTTTCACTCCCTTCTGTTGGTCAAAGGGTGATGTGATACAGCCTAAAGTCTTCGTCGGTGAAAGTTTAGTAATTTTCCGAATTGCACCAGTAGTTCTTATATTAGCGCGTTCAACTTAACAAACAAATAAATAAACAAACAATCAAACAAGCTCCACAGCTTTATAATATTAGTATAGATTATTCGTTTTTTTTCTTTTTAATCACATTTCCTTTAGAGTAATATCTACATTTTAACAAAAAGTTTCATTTCTTATAGAAACAAATCTACTACCCGCAACGGCTGAGTCACCGACTTAGCACCTGCGTCGACCGGTTGATCGGCCTGTCAGTGATTAAAGGTCGTACATCGGCAACGATAGCCTTGTAGTGTGCAAGTAATGAGCGTGTCGGTGCACTTGATGTACCGATCAATTCATGCCGATGCGATGATCGATCGCGCGTCGGTGTCGCAAGGGCCGCGGCCTCATCCGTCACTCGCTTTTCGGCCTCTCCCGACAACAGCAAAAACGTGGACACTTTCATTCGTGAAGATGAGCTCAACACGGGCTCATTATCATTCCGACTTTTTGCGCGATGAAGACGAATGTCTTGTTTCGTTGCGCAAAACGCGTCGAAAGTTCATGATGCAATGTCGAAAGGGCATTACGGTCTGGTTACAAGAGTATTTTTGCTCGCCGCTTTTATTAAAAGATAAAACGAAATGTATGGCTGATGGATGATATATTTATGGAACATGATGGTATCAATTTAGATATGAATTGTGTGAAATATGTCCAATTTGGAGGCGGTCGGGCGTCGACCCTTGTGCCGCTGCTCCGGTTGACGGCGTACTGCAATGTCGGGCTGTCTGGGGCAGACGGAGGCGAATGATCCTTCGGGCCGTCTGCGCCCCCCTCCCCCCGACCAACATTTACCCCCGCCACCCGCTATGTAAATGCCTCACCGCAAAGCTCACTATACTCTCAACCTGTCTAAATCTTACGTACAGCTAGCAGATACTGTCGGGCCAGTTTCGTTTCTTGCTTCTGACTATTGATAAGTGGGTTCACTCGGAATTCCATTGGCTAAAAGCTCTTGGAGATATCCAAATTTTCTTCTTCCTAGACTTATTCCCAAGTAACTTGAGGGTCTGCTTATATTTTGTACCAGAATATCAGTTTTTGCACAGAGCGACTGGCAGTGGTATTTGACCTTCGTGACCGAAAATGATAAACTGAATTCAAAGGATGGATTAGTTGTTAGGTTATTTAAACACACTGACGTCGCATAACGAATGTTATATTGTTAATAACACAATCAAGAAACAACAACAACCAATGTCAACCTTTGGAATCGGATCTACCACCTCCAGTTTGTAAAACAAGTCTCTATACCACTAGGCACGGAGGCGGTACGAGTTACATCAAAGTATTTTATCTGCACCGTAAGCGCTCAGAGAGTCCTATATGCCTTTAGCATAACGACAACGAATGTGCAGCGGCGAGAGTAAGCCGGTCGTATTTCGCAATCAATTTGTCGAACGCGTCCGTTGCGCCGTACAACGCAGTCGGCTTCTGCTTGTTTACGAATGCCGACGCCGAAACTCCCTACGCATATAAATTCTCGCTCGTTTGCGCCCACGACAGTCCTCTTTGCCAGCGGCCGCACACCTATGGCCATAGTTTCCTTTTATCAGTTACAAAAGGTGTGAGTTACACAGCAAAAGCTCATTTACTTGTAAGAAAGAAAACTGTTCGTGGACAACCACAATACTAGGCATATTTCAGTTCAATTGTCCTTATTCTTCGTAGGAAGAGTGACCATCAACTATCTCACATACCAGACCAACAGCAGAAGTAACAGTACATTTATTTAGCGTTAGTACTCGTTTTAATATCAAGTGTGAAGAGGTAAATGTTTTAGTAATTTCTAGCAGTTGCCCGCGGTTCAACCTAAAGTGCGAATATTAAATGCGGTATTTAATAATAATAAATAATAATAATAATAAGCATTTAATCAACTCAACATAAAACAAACACAATAGATTAACAAAAAGAAAAAAAAGAAAAAATGTAACAAATTGATAAGGACAATACTATAATAAACACATAATGACAAACGAAAAGGGTTGCGTCGTAATGCTGAGTCGAAAGGGTCACCTGCTCAGCGTATATCTGACATCCCGAGACGTGGCCAGCGCTAGCATTCTGCAGAACTCTGTGTGAGCGCCAATGCGTTGATCCGTGACAAAACGGACAACGGAGCCCAAAGAGCGACTGTGGTGATTTATTCAAATTGGAACCAAAATTAATTGTTTTTTTTTTAATATGCGGCAAGACGATAAAATACACAATAAAAATAAAAAAAATAATATTTGTTATTTTTAGGACAAATATCAAGACAGCATTGTCAAAATGAACGACGTACGACCACGTAGCGACGCCATGAATATTCTCTGGAAGATTTCATAGAATTCCATACATTTTTTCGTGTATTTTCCTACAAGCTAACCTTATCCTGACGATGGTTAATACCAGCCAATCTAAGGTGATGAGAATAATTAATTCGTTCATTCACATTAATTCAATATATTTTTATTAATGTACATTAATATTCCCCAATACGGAGTGGATACGGACTATTTATGAATCGATTTAGTTCAATGCGTTGTTAGTATGTTGGTAACGCAGAGTGCAATTATCGTGAGCCGACATATGAGGATAAATTCTGCTTTCGAAGCGAGAGCATTTGAAGCGACGGCCGGCGGCGATGCGGAAACGCCATTCAACCTTTCAATTAAATTGAACTCTTAAAAGATGTTTTGATTTTAATAAAATCGTTGTTTCGTTTCTTCATATTTATTTTGGTATTACAATTTATATAAGCATTTTTTATTTATTAGTCGAATAGTTGACCGCGGAATAACAAATATCATTGTCATGCAAATTATAGTCCGTTTATTTGTAAATTAATTTTGTTTAATCCGAACGACGTGCCGATGGGTCGGAATCATCCCCGACGTTTGCTGACACCCCTAACCCCTTTCCCTCCCGCCCTTTTACCCCTCACGATCAAACGGAGGGGCCACCCACCGACGATACCGATACGACCGGATAATCCTAACCGGACCGTTCCCTTTATTATAATCGTTCTCCCAACACTCACGCGCGAACGATGCGTTATCACCTTCGATCTTACTTTCATTTGACTCAATTCGAATGCTGCCTTTCAGAAATTGAACAAATATGGCTAGTCGTAAATCACTTAAGGATGAATTAAAAAAGCCAAAGAAGGGTTTTAAACAAGCAGTGTGGACGCATACAATTTGCACACAGGTCGGTACCTTATAGTGCATCAGGAATCGTAGTAGGAACGACTGTACGAACTCATAGCCGATATATTTGTCATCATACGCTGAAAAGACCCAACCACTACGTCAGATTTGATAGGCCAAAAATCCTCTCAAAAAAATAATAAGCAACATCGGTTCCTGCCAAGGATGATCCGTGAGGCTATTGAAATTAAGAAACATCTAAATTTCAATAGGGAAGATGGTTGGGTGCTAGCATCTGCTTGGGATCCCATTATAAATAAAATCAACTCAAGAGTAAGTACAACACTGCAAGACCTTAACATACTATAAGGAGTAACTGCGTAGATTGGACTAAAAAAAAATAATGTTTACGCTGGCGGTATGCAGGATTGACAAGTGACACCAGGACATCAAACATCTCAGTCCTACACGTGACCATGAACGCTGTAAAGTGTTCGAAACGTCGGGTGACAAAATTTAAAATAAACCGCGATAAAATCCGTCAAATTGCTTAATTTAAAAATATACGAATCCAATGTAAAATAAAGTCAACTGGCTTATTAAGTTACCGATACCAGTACGGTCTTCTCATCTTTGGGTTATTATATTATATTTGCGAACGTAGATACGAGTATGTCCCTAACCTCTTTAGCCCAATTACACTCTTAATCTTTTCTATTCAGATGCACAAACAAACACGTATGGGCACTAACGTCGTACAAGGCGACATAGCCTTTGTAAGTGTTGCTCTTAAGATTGATTTCGTCATTCGACTTACATAACACGTGTACTCGCTCATTGGAGCTTTGCTGGTCGCACTCGCGAGAGGTTTGACCTCATCGATCAGCCACAGGGCCATCAGCGCGAATGGCAGCGTAAGCGCCAATAACTAGAGGATTTATTGACCTTAAACGTCATTGCAATAAACTTAAGGATCAACAGGAAAGCGCTCCGATTTATCGGTACAGATTCGTTCTGTCAAGAAATTAAAATGTAAACTTCAATGTGAAAACACCGTCCGGGTAAAACAAAGGCTTATTTATTATATGATTATAAAAACTTTATATCCATTACAAACTTTTAAAATAAGTGAGAGGTGACGCTCAAAAAGTAAATACCATCATATATCCTGTTTCGTCACACGAACTAAAAACGATAAAAGAATCGGATCGATGACTTTTGATACATTTCGAATATTCCGTCTTATTTTATTTTTGATTACTGTTAGATATAACCAGTGGCACATTATAACAAAAAGTTAAAATAAAACAGTATTTGCTTATTTTTTATGGCGTTCTAAATATATGTTTTGTCTGTAGAGCCATGAAAACCAAACAAATATGATGATTATCACATCCTCCCTTGAAATACGCGTCCTGTATTTATTTTTTCCTCTTAAAAATGCTGCAAGAGCTTATTAGATATATTAATAACACAGACGAACAGTTTGAGTTGGGAGCTACTGATCGGCGTGGTGATGAATGTGGAAAATGGTGCTAGACAGATCGCGATGGAGGACTCTCGTTTCGGCGGCTAAGAACCATTTTGGGTCGCTGAGCTATAGGAGTGAGTGAGTAAGTAATAACACAGACACTAACACCCAGATCCGAATCAATTACTTGTAAGTCATACAACTATTTCCCCTGGGAGGTGATCGAACCCACGACCTACGATGTCGGAGCCAACGGCTCAGTTACTACGCAAACCGGTCGTCATTAGTGTGAACAGCTGAGATCGGTCGCCGAGCTATGCGCGGAATCTAACAACGTATATCGTTGTTCATCGATTAGAATAGAAATATAATTTTCAAATTTAAAATTAAAACATACATGACAAATCGTTTTTTTAAAGACGTTTTAAATTTGTTATTGTTCAAGAATTTACTGTTTTGTACATTTGTAACGTTTTTTGTCACCCCTTGCGATTGTATATAGAATATAAAAGCCTCCGATCTTTCATGTAAATTTATTTATGTAGAAAGACATACATCTATAAAAAGATTTCCCATTTCTTAAGAAACGAAACCTCATTTATATTTATATTTTGTTACCTGCTAATGCTTTCATAATACTATCCGAGAGAGTCATAATAAAATAGTCCCTAACAGTATAGTGCGAGCAAAGCTACGATATTCTTACTACGACAATATACATTTAGAAACGAGATTATACATTTAGAAAAAATTACTCTCAAACGAAAGTATGATATCTGAGAGGCCTTATGATGGCCACTGAGGAGACGGCACTGACGTCTTCCTGTGGTTTGAGAGGGGTAAATTTTAAATATTAGCCGCAGTTGCATACATTTAAGGTCACATTTTGAATACCTCGCCCACAATTCCCCGCCACTATGTCTATATGGACGTCTCGTCAGTGACCACCATTACGCGTGGCCCAGTGTGCGTCGTGGTCTGAGCCGTGGCCCGCTGCGGTGCGTCCCCTTCTCATTTACCTTCGCGCCCGTCTCCGCCTATACTGCTCACTACCCCA
>JAOCPS010153619.1:0-14672 GCA_025505425.1 Graphium colonna
ATCCGTATCTATTCCTATAGCGTCTCATGTGGAAATATTCCGACTTATCAAGTTTGATCCTGAGTCCAACTTTCTGCGTTTCTTCTTCTAGTGCTATGGCGGATATGGTGTCCCCCTGTTTAAGTTCGGAGATAACTGTAAAGTCATCCGTCAATTCGCTGCTAACTTTGACCCGCATTTTACTAACTGCTGTTGCTACCATGACCATTCTTACTAACTTCTCTGGTATATGAAATCGCCTCAAAATATTGTATAGGGCGCCTCTGTCAATGCTGTCATATGCCTTGGAAAAGTCAACAAATAAAGAGTGGACACTTTGGCCGTATTCCCATCTTTGATCCATGATTTGACGGAGAAGAATAATTTGGTCAATTGTACTGCGACTGTAGCGCGCGAACTCACACTGGTAGTCTCCGAGGATTTTTTCTACATATGGTTCCATCCTATTTAGGAGTAAATAAGATAGAATTTTATATGCTGTTGTATCTCGCAAATCAATTCGAAGAGCTTCGATTGTACCGTTATTCCATTGCATTTCCATATCTCCCCAGGCACTCCATCGACACCTGGAGTTTTATGATTTTTCAGCCTCAGTATCGCTTTCCGAATCTCCTGAAGGGATAAAGGGTCCACTTCATATCTGTTCTCCCTTGAGTCTTTTATAATGGGCATCACCGATTCATCTATTGAGTAGTTGAGTAATTCTTTAAAGTACTCTCGCCACTTCTTCTTATTTCTTCCACATCTGTGATTAAATCGCCATTTTCATTTAAAAGTACTTGCATTGAGGGCTGTTACGCTTTCCTAAAAGATGTGACTTCCTGGTAGAATTCTTTTGATTTGTCACCATGTATAAGTGTTTCCATGTTACAATGTTATATAGATAGTCTCGCTTGGCCTTCTTGATAACTCTGCGAGCACGGGCTTCCTTATATTTCTTACTATAATTTATATCTTTGTCTTGCAGATGTCTATATTTTCTAAGTTCTAGGTCATAGTAGTAGTAGGTCTAAAAATATTCTCTCTTCTGACTTGAGCGTTGAAGTCTCCCAGTACCAGCTTCGTATCAAATTTTGGCAGATTATAAGATACTCATTCAAGAATGTTATAGAATTCATCTTTTTTGTCCGTATCACTATCTGGGTTTCTTGGTGCGTAACAGCTTATTATGGATATGTTACAGAATACTCCCCTGAGTAAAAGCACACACAGTCTATCTGATACTGGCTCAAATTTGATCACACTACTTAATATTCTCTTATACACCATAAAGCTTGTTCCATTATTAAGCTGACTGATTCTGCTCCTACTATAAAACAGAATTGCTACATTGTCAATATTGCACTCTAAATTTCCAGGCCACCTAACTTCTTGAAGAGCTGTTACTATAATATTATATCTTCTTAGCTCATTCCTTACTTCATGTGATGACCTGGGTCTGTAAAGTGATTTTACATTCCACGAAGCAAATCGCATGTCCTTAATACCACGCCTGTAGTAGTCGGTTTTGGCAGATCGGCTATTCTCTCTATTCGGTTTCGTAACGATAAAATGCTTTAAGTGGATGGGGTGTTAACCCATCGCAGAACCCCCACATGCAGGAGGACCACATCCTACTTCGGTCAGCAGGTCCATCGGGATGGAGCCAATCTGTGCTACCGATCGTTCCCTCATCCGCCATTCGGGGGATGCTCCCTTACGCCGTGAGGCCCAGCGCAGGGCAGGGTATTATAATTATAATCATGAAGTATTTTGCATAAATATTCAAGTATTATTTCAAATGTAATAGTTTTAGTATATTGCACCTACCACAATCTCTCTCCACGCCCGCATAGTCGACTGGTAGGGAATGCCTAAATGGTATTAAATCCGCCGATTGAATTCCTTATTTAATAGTAGCAATAAAGTGTAAATAAATAAGTAAATCTATTTTTAGTAAACTATTCTAGTTCAACTAGAAAGAAGCAGACTTGTTATTGGGCATGCAAACTTTGTTCTACGAAATGAAGATATTTAGGTTTGGTAGGGAGATATGTCATGTTTTATGTTTTATATTTGCGTGTTATTGTGTAAAAGTTCACTTTAAAATATTCTTAAATGCTTAGCTTTACCTTAAAGCTGTTTTTAATATAAACATTATATAAAAACAAACATAATTAAATAAACTTAATATCAGCTTTCATGCAAGATATAAAAATCATTCTCGTCAAAACAAGATAAACTGTTACACGGTATTTTCGATTTATATATATTTATTATTAAATTGTATTAACCTATTCATAAGTCTAGGAACTACAAAGTTGTTCAAGTCTAACTAAACGTTACACCAAAACCTGGTTTATTTAAAAATAATGTGAGTGGTACGAAAAAACATTGAATTTGAACAAACTATACAAGCACTCTTTCGTTAAAATATATTTTGCTTCTTTAGTATCTAAAAAATGACCATGAAATAAAAAAGATCAATCATTCTTGTTAAATAATAACAAATTTTTTTATGCTTTTCCTAATATTATTTGCTTCTTTCAGAAATATTTAAGTTTTTATTACCCTATTTGCACCGCTTTTACGTCAAATTAATTTTCGTAGCTTAAGTTGAGCATTTAACTAAGTTTTCTAAAGAAAATATACTTACGACGATCTAACTCTCAATCTTGGTTAAGTTTTGAGTTGTAATCAAGTCAATCCCAATATTAAAATAAGCAAACTTTAAGCTTTAAGCAATCTTTTGAAAAGTGTATTATTAAAACGGAATTAAGATAGTAATGTCGCAAATTTTACAAAAATTGTACTTGTAAAAAATCATCAATCTATTAAGTATTATCAAGATATAAAAACTTAGAAACATTTTACCACTCTTATTTTGTGTAATCACAATTACTGTGCGGTGCACTAACATAATATCTTTGTAGAAGTGGAGGTGGTGTTTCTATTAAAATTAATAAGAATCATAGATAGATTTAACTTTCCAGCGAAACTAAGCCGACATACACTGCATAATATTGTTATGCATTGAATAATATTCAAATTGAATGTATTGAATAATAAATACTTTTAGACACAAATTAGAATTTGTCGAACCATGTCTGAGTTTTAGGGTGACTAAGTAGCAGATATCTCATATATTTATTTATTAAATAATGGAATGAAGAGAAGATAAAAAGTAATGTTGGTGTTCAAAATTGCTACTCAAATAATAATCAGGCTATTATGGCTGCTATATTTACATTGATGAGTATTAGAATGATAATTAGTGTCCGAATAGGGCATATTCCAAACTACTCGAACATTCAAACATTTGATTGCGAATGAAGCATTAAAGTTGATTACAGTCATTTTAATCAAGACTTGACCACCCGTGACAAACTTCGAATATTATTTAAATACCGTTCCAACGATTAATTTTCTATTTCCAAGTTAATGAAATTGATTTGTCTAGTAATATAAGTTGTGGCTAAAACGCTTTTAATACCGTCTATACAAGTGAAGTTTTAAGTAAAGAAAATTGAGCCGTCACGTAATAATTAATAATTATTAAATATAATAATGTTGCCACGTCTCACACACTACTACGTATAGTATATTCATTTCATCATAAAGCTTGGCGTTGCGTCGCCACGGCCTGTATCGCCACGCCAACAATCAGGCTACAGATGTTTCTCATCAAAAAAATAACTATTAAACAGTTCTAATGGTCAAAAACAAAGAATACCCAGAAATCTTCTTAGCGTAAAGTTTGTGTAACTTATAGTTTTTATAATTGTTTACCATAATTTAACAAACATATAATTAAGCATTTTATTTATCAACTACTAGATGTTACTTGCAACCCGCCTGATTTTTTTTTATTTTGTCCAAAATTCATGCTACATGTTATTTCAGGCAATGAGCTATGTGTATGTGAAGATGCATCCGAATATATTCATTTGTTTTTGTGTGATCCAAATCACACATCTAAACATACAAATTTAGATTTTATAAATACGGATACAATATAGATTTCAATGCAACTTACATATACCTTAGATTTTATAATTTTTGTTTAATTTTTTTTCATACACTTAAAATATAACATTAAAGAAGTTTCAAGTATGTGCTTTAATGATTTCATGTTTTTTGTAATTATTAACGATTTTATAATTTTAGGTAGGATTCCACCATCTTGTCAAAAACTTTTTTTTCTTTGTTTATTTTCATCAGATTTCCTATTATAGCACATTTTAACAAGTACTTCAAGCTCACGAAATTTAGATCCTGAAGTAATTATATCGCGTTCAGTAATTTCTTTTTATAAATTTACCCATACAGCTTAAAATCTTAGAAAAAGTCTCACAACTAAAATTGCTTTCTTATTTTGTGGCTCATGTAGTGTAAGCTTAGTAACAGATAATTATTTAGCTATAGCGTTTTATTGAATAAAATTTTGTGTTCATGAATAAGTATAACGATAAGATTCAACTATAGAGGCAAATTTTTAAACTTTATTTAAGTGTGTTGAACACTATTCATTCCTAGTTCTTTTTAGAGAATTTGAAGTTAAACCTATCAGTCTTCAAAAATGGTGAATGTTCTTAATTCGGTTGAACTTCCTTTATGTTCGTTACCTCGACGCTCCGTTATTATTATACAGACTTTTGTAATGTTTTTTTTTAACTGAACAAATATACTCACAGATTTAATTTAAAAGCTTAATTTGGATATTTTAATTTATTAATTAACATATGTACAATAAATAAAATTTAATAGTTTTATAATATAAAGCATTGAAATAAATATTCGTTTTGAGATTTATTTACATATTTGTAATAAGTAAAACAGAACTTTATACTTAAAACTTTATTTTTTAAGAACGGATTATTCATCGGTTATTGTGCTAATGAATATAGGTTTCTTTTACTATCTACCAATTTAAAAAGAACCGGTCAAAAGCTAGTTTGACCCACCCACCTTTTTGTGAATTAATTAATAATTTGCGATTTTCAGATTTTTGTCTTTATTTGCGCGGTAATTATTTCGTTCTTGCCAAACTTTATGAACCTAAATCAATGTGAAGAACATTAAAGGTTTTGATTCCCTATATATAAGACTCTGTTTTTAGAGAAGGAATTAATAACTTGCAAATGTTATATTTTTTCTATATTTGTGCTATAAGCCTTTTTGCTTCTAATGAAATTTTATCATTTTAGGTTAACGGAAAGTTCCCGTAGCTTGAATTGTTTAAAAGTACAACAACCAGTGCATGTTCCAAACAAATCTACTTTTAGCAAACTTAAAATAAAGAAAATATATACCTAGAAGGTTAATTTAGCTATTAAAAGCAAAATGCTTCAAAATGAAGAGCTTTCCCTTCGAAAAAAATGTTGATTAAAAAAGGAAGGAAAGGAAAATACAAAAACTCGTCAAAGTAGCGGGATGATTTGTGTAATTTTTGTGGTCATCTTCTTCATGACAAATTAATCCAATAAATAGCATTTTATTCTATTAATGTTACTTAATGATCTATGTATAACATACAATAAAAATTATCACTGCTTTCGAAAAATATTTACAAATCAATAGAACTAACCTAACAGCTAGGTCACACTAATGGACTTGTACTTGTGTTGCAAATGCTGCTTACTTCAGCCAAGTCTGATGCCGCCCCAGCCCTCACTGGAGTAGGCCTTAAATGAGAGGCGGCCTTCAATGTGTTTACGCAAGTTTCTCTCCAAAAAAGGCTTTGCCGATTTTACAAAGGATTAAGGTCAGACCGTCGGATCCCTGGCCACCATCACAAAGAATTACAGAGGGCTCAAGAATGGAGGGAAGGTTTACTTTGGCAAGAGCCTTCCAGATAACCTCATTCAAACAGCAGTGGAGGGAAAATCAGCCAGCGCTTTTTTAACGCGCTTTTTTTGAGATAATAACCATACTTTGTCCATGTGGTGTGTAATTCACACATCAGGACGGCCAAACGGATCCCTACAGCAACGCGTAAGCTTTCACTATCGGGCAATGTACCTAAATTGCTCGTTGGAAAAGCTTGTAGCCAGTGCCTAGAATCCTTTGAAGACACAACAAGATAACGGGCGAGGTCGGTAAAATATAACAGATCCGGATGAATTTTCCATATCAACGGAATATCCTACTATTTTTGATAGTGAAATTTCAGTAGTATATTCCCGTTAAGATAGGTATCGAAGTTCTTCATCAAAGGAGAGATCTAAATTTAGGGGTAAAATTTTATGACTAAAGGAGGTTTTACTATGCACGGAAGCAAGGAAAGCCTGGTTAACTTGGAATTTTCCTAATGATTAGTATTACCGAAGCATATAGGTAATGTCACTTTAGCTTAGCACGGTTCATTAAAGGATATATTTATATTTTTTTACAAAGTTGTCTTTAGACTGAAATAAATTTCGAAATTAATTTTCAAAAGCATTTTCAAACTGAACCCTAGCGAAGAAAGTATGTAAATTTGGGAACAAGGACACAATGTTTCAGAATGGTCAGTAATCGATTTAGAATAAACAATTTTTAGTAATTATCTTAAAATTCGTTAAGTTTTATTTTTAAGGGAAGTTCTAAACTTTGTGAAAATAGAAGAGCACCTAAGAGATAAAGTGAATTAGAACACATTTTCTCAATACCAGATGAGATCGATTTAAAATTTTTAATAAACCGAATTCTATCTAAAAGACAATTTTGGCAACTGCCGAATGTATAATTGTTTTAATAAAATGGTTAATAGCCATTTTGGGTATAACATTGCCAGACAAATCTAAGACTTTTAGGATATGGTTTGCTACCTCTTTCAGTAGAGTGCATTGATAAATAGAATTAAAAGGTACATAGTTAAAATATATTCGGTCAGACAATAATTTTTAATTACTTTATTAAAGATGAATAATTAGCGTCAATCAATTTGTCTTTAGATATTCTTATTTTATATTTATTAATATTGTGTTCTTGAAATTTTTTAAACAAAAAAAAACGTAAAACTCCAATTTGCAGTTCAGTAAGTTTTAAATAGACAACATTTCGAAAGCATATAACTCTATAAGACCGTTTAATTAGCAATATTCCGCGAAAAAATCCCCTAACAACCTGCAATACAATAATAGAATCAGGCGTTACTTTTCGGAAGTCAATTGTATAAAATTCTATAAGACCGTTTAATTAGCAATATTCCGCGAACCGAAAATCCCCTAACAACCTGCAAGCAAATATGTGAGCGCACGCATAAGTGCTCTCGTGCACGATCATGCAGACAAAACCACCACCAAGTGATAATGTTAGCAGGATCATGCAGAATCCCTCACCAGCATGCAGGTTGTTACCCCCACACTCGACGCACGTTTCGCCCCGACACCGGAGCATCCTCAGGATGTTGCCTCTACGAACAGCGTTCGCAGCGAATATTGCTAATTGATGGGTCTTATAGAATTGTATACAATGGACTTCCGCATAGTAACGCCTGATTCTATTAATTATTAATAATATTATAAACAAATATATCATCTGTTAACTTCAAGTAAATATGTAAAAATTTTCACGCCAACGAGGTGAAACATGCCAGTACTTCACATGATGAACAATAATGTACGTCATATTTGCAAATTAAGATGATTTGATCAATAAGCATTCGATATTTTCAAAGAGGCCTATAAAAGAGCTTTTAAATAACTCCGCCTAGACCTAAATTATTCCTTTGATGTCATTTTTATGTTATTTTTATCGAGCAGCCTTCTGCCAATATTTTACCTTTATTTTATTTACAGACTCAATACAGAATAACAAGCGTTCGGTAGACCAGTCAACTTTCGGTTATCCCAGGCTTTCTCAAATATTCGTTTGATCCAAAGTAAGTATCCGAACCTCCTGTTGTGGTCAGCCTAGCGTGAAATTGGCTCGTTTGATTGTCCATCTAATGTAAAAATACTTGTTTGTAATAAGGTTGACATTTTTTCCTTTGCTACGGTTAAACGAAAAAATATAAAAAATAACATACTATTCAGTTACAGATGATAGTAACCCGAACATAAGTGCCAGTTAGATGTTATTTCCCTCTTATTAAAAACTTCACTCGCTTTTCATATCATTGAAAGTCGTGTTTAGTTCTTATTTATTAAATGCAATTTTTATAGTAAGCACGTACGAAATGTTATTTTTATATTTTTAGGCGGGCCTAATGCCATTTGGGAATTCTCTCTCAGTCAACCCTGGCATGGAGAGACATTGTGGTAAGGGCAATAATAACATTATATCAAATGACTATAAGATATTCTAAAGTGATACATATGTTTCATACAATCTACATTGCAAAATATTAGGCTATAAATTGACCAATTTCGACATAACAATTATATTTTTCACTGACATATAAAGAAGTGAATATTAATTTAAAAGCGTAAACTCAGCAAATGGTTAACGTTCTATTACATTTTTTTTATTTTTTTTAACCACGTTTGTTTGTATACCTAAAAAAATCTGAAGATTCGTTAAACTCAGATTACGTTTTGGTTTGTATTGTTTTGTTACTCTATAGTAATATACAAGTTTTACTTTAAAAATTTCATTGCTGTCAACTATTTGAAAATTAAACATTACTCATTTACGTAGGGAAAAACCTAGACATTAAGAAAACTCAAGTACTAATACAGCGTTAGAATGTTGATCGGAGAGCACCGTCACCAATTCACCTTTACTTCAACTTAATTTGAACATTCCGATTTTGATTGGTGAGTTAAATCTCGAACCATTATTTTTGTATTGTATTCGAAGCCATAATATTCAATTTTTGCTAGCATTAAGGGAATTCGAATGCAGTAGAATGCACTTCAGAATTCTAAAAACACAAGAATAGTATACAACCCTACATCCTGTGCCACGATTATGTTGTCTGTTACGTCGAACATGGTTGTTATTGATCAGTTACTCTGCGAAACCCTGATGGATCTATGAAAGAATGTAATTATTTTCCAAATATTAAGTAAGTTGCTTCAAAATACCTTCTCCATTACTTTTGACATAGCGACCACGCACTATAGATCATGGATAAAAAAATAAAATGCAGAAACAAGCATTGAACGAAAAAGAATCTTAAAAGAATATTCGATAGTTATTATTATTTATTATTATTTCTATAACTATTACTATATAAATCAATATCTGAAGTTTAAGTATCGGACAACGTGGACCTGTATAGATTACGCTTTGATCTTTGTTAAAATTTGTAATTATTTGAAGTCAGATTATATTAAACTTTGGTTTGTTTAAGTTTGGTTCGTGTTTTTTTTTAAATAAATATAATTTCTGGTTATTAATATTAGAAGTCAGATAATGCTCCACTTTAAACCCGCTTTTTGTTAATTGGCCTACATTAAATCCAGTAAAGTTTGTATATTTGTCAGGAGTGTAATTTAGAATTTGTAAAAAGTAATAAAATACGTGTTTAAAATGTGTTGTGTTGTGTATTGAAAATGTCGAAAGAACAATCTACGCGTAGTTCTAGGAAACGTCAATTCGATATATTATATACCTTCCTTGTACGATTACTTCGCGGAATGATCGAATTACAACATCATGTCCGTCACCCGAGGCAGCTTTTTATGTCCTATTAGGTCCTAATAGGACAGAATAGTACCATCACGGAAGTTGACGTAGCCGACAAAATCATAGAGGTATATATTTCGTTTGACGAACAATTATTTATTTATGTATGTAAAACCGAAAAATATTATTCAATCGAATCGCAACGTATCTTGACATGGTGGTTGAATTTACTTATTTTGTAACATTAATTTTAGAATGCCGCATATATCTATTTAGGCGTATTTTAAGTAATTGCACGTGGATGTAACAGGACGCTGGATAATATTGGGATTGATATCTTAAATTGCGAGGGCATCATATATGTTCGTAGAAAAGGGATTCGAAAATATACTAAAGCATTCGAATGAGTTCCCATCGATTCACAATTGCTAATCGTTAATTGTTATCTGTTAAAACTAGCCTGTTAAAGTAAGAACATTAAAAATAAACAGTCAGTTTTTCATAGCAATTGTTTTTTTACTGTGAAGCACATATAACTCTATAAAGAACATTATCTCTGAGTTTTCTACTGAGTTTACTACGTTTTCTAAAGTGTTACCGTTTACTTATTGCTAGTAAGTGTCAAACATTCTACCAGCTTGTATTCTAATAATGACACGTGAATTTTAAAAAAATATCCCTAATAGTTTCAAAGTAAATGTAATGGATAGCTATCTTTATGTTTATGACATTTTATACGTGGTTGTGTAGACGCATGTAAAATACAACATACAAATGTTAGGAAACAATACAATTCGGGACAGTATTAATACATAGTAGATGATCATATCATTCATCATTATTTTAATAAAATGTCTGTAATATTAGGTATGACTCGTTAACTATACAATTGTATAATAAACATTTAAGTTCTGTTTTTTTTTTTCATTAAAATACATGACAAACACATTAAATAATACACAAAAATAGCGGGATCGCAAATCGCAGTTTTCGCTTTTGTTACTGTTTTAGATATAACTGTAGGATGTTTTAAGAAATCTTTTGGAATATTTACCAGCACTAATGATTTTTTGCTTGGGAAAATAACTTTGAGTTTGTTTTGAAAATACACGAAGTTCGTATATGTTAAGCAAGGTTAATGTCTTGATACCTAGATTTTAAAAAGAGATTTACATCACTGCAATGAACTGGCAAATTTCATGCACACTGCGTTTTTTTTAATATATTAGTACTATTTCGGTGATGACAAATCTGTGCAAAGATATATTTCAGTTAAAACAATAATGAAGTACATCAGTTGGATAGACGACCTCCCTGTGTAATTAAATTGTCGCTAGCGGTATTCTTGGACCCTTAAAATTAAGGGCCTTAAAGTAAAGAGCGTATTCCTACCTTAAAGGCCCGCAACGTACTTGTGACTCTTCTGGTGTTTCATGAGTCCATAGGCGGCAGTGATCATTTACCATTAGGTGAGCCGCTAGCTCGTTTGCCTTCTCCATAAAAAATAGAACAGTTGGGCCAACTTGTATCAGTTTCCATAAATTTATTTTAATATACAGATTACCACGTTTTGAGAGGGCCGTGAAAAATTATTGTGAACTTAGGAAAAATCAGAATAATAAATGTAACGGGCATAACGGGCCTGTTTTAGCTGCATCTACTGCTGGGCTAAGTCTATTCGTCAGCTTATTAATATATGGGGGCCCCACTGCAGTTTGGAATCAATAGTAATGACTGAAAATACAGTTGAGTCAGTTTGGTCTAAGACTTCCCCATTTAGAATTACATCAGCTTTCTGATGTTTTACATTAAGAGTGCCAAATTTGATTCATTGAGTTTTTTTATTATTTAAGATGAGATTGTTAGCACTGAACCAATATGATACCGTGGAGAGAGTATTGCTCACATCGTCATAATTAGAGGAACGTCGCTTAACTTTAGAAACTAATGAAATATCGTTAGCAAATATTACTATCTCGTAACTTTTACTCACTTAATAAGGTAGGTTATTTACATAGACAAGAAAGAGAAAAGGCCCAAAAATTGATCCCTGTGCGATCCCCATACTTACCAAGGCCCATGAAGATCTCTTGCCATTCACTTCAACTCTCTGAATTCTATGGCTCAGATAAGAAACCAGAAGATTGAGTGCGGCATCTCTTATACCAAAGTCTATAAGTAAATATGACTTATGTATCGGATGGGCATCCAAGAAAAACAGTCTCGGTTGACAAGAACACCTTTGATAGTTCATAAAAGATATCAGTACTATCAATAACTCTGATAACTAATCTATCCATCAATTCAGATTATCCTTTTGGATTGCGGAGGTCAGATGCCGGTAGCTTTGTGCAAAATCTGATATAGATGAAACGTTTGATGGGAAGCTGACCTCAAAGAAATTTAAGAATAAGGCTAGGAAGGAATGCACAGTGTGATAACATAGTTATCTCGGAAAATGTGAACATGATTTCCACAGACTGTTTCTAAGACGACAAATTTGTTATAGACTCACTGAGTGTAACCGATAGCGCCGGTGCACGTCCGGCGTGTAACGCGTACCCCGGTGTCGAGTTGCCGTGTTAGGTTACGGCCTCGTTGCCGGATTCCGCTGTTGCTACTGTTCAGTGGCTTGCAAGTTTATTGCACTTCGGAGATTGAACTAACTCCATATCGAGTTCAATAATTCAAGCATTTGGATTTCAATTAATAAATTCATTATTGCGAATTTGAAAAGCACTCGTAAGAGACTATGTTATATCAGGTATATAACACAATATCTCATATGTAGCTCACATATCATTTGATAGACCGTTTGAGTAGATACGTACGTCTTATATAGAAAGCCAGCATACAATAAAGTATGCCTAAATTATAAGGTTGCCAGATAGTCAAGGTTTGCAACCCACTTGGAACTCTTTGGACTTCATTATTCTATGATGAAATGGTAAGTTCTCACAACCTTGGATTGTTAAAGAAAAGCTTGTCCTTGTACACGTACATGTAATCCCACTTTAAAGTGCATAGTCCTCCCAACCTTGGACTGTTAGAGAAAAACTAAGTGGCTCTACAGCTACAATATGTATGTATATCATTCACGCGTGTCCTTCCTTGCGTCACAAAATGCTAATTATATTATACATAGTCTTGCCATAAATATAGTAACAAAGAAAAAAAAATAATTGCAAATGCAAATTTATTACTTTTACAGTGTGTTAGTTTAATGCATAATTATAAAACAATTTAAAATATAAAAAGCTTATTAGAAATGGTTTCCATTGGCTGCAATACAGTCCTTTAAACGTTGACGCTTGTTACCAATAGAAGCACGCACTCTTTCCATGGGAAAATTCTTCACTGCCAATCGTATGAATTGTTTTAGGGATTCCAAATTATCATGGCGTTTAGAGCAAGCCGTAATCTCTAAAACTGACTGATATCATAATCCAGCGGATTGAGATCAAAACTAGACGACGGCCAGTCTTCAGCTCTGATAAAGTCCGAAACGGTCGCTTCCAACGAAGTTGCATGGACGGAGCTTTATGACTTGGCGCCGAGTATTGCAGGAAGGACCATACTTGTTTATTGAACATGGTGTTGTTAAGGGGCTTAACTACCTTCTCAAGAATGGTATCGTGATACATTTGTGCCGATGTTTTGATACCTTTTTTTACACAAAAATATGGCTCAGTTACTCCTCGATAGCTAACACCCCACCAAACCATCACTGAAGTCGGATAATGCCCACGTTGCACTCTGCCGACTAATTAGGAAGCTTCCTTAGAGCTTTGAGCATAAGTACGGTAATTTTGTTTGTTAAAATATTTCTCAATTGTAATAATTTTCTCATTTGTAAACAAATTTTTTCTGTGAACACCCTTTGCGTACCGCTTCAGTAGTTGCTTCGATTTTACCACCCTATTCTTTTTTAAAAATATTAGTTGAGAAATCATCAGTGCATCTTTTGTATGCTGCGAGTTCTAAGTCATGTTTTAAAATACGCGTCACGGTTCTAGGTGCTATCTTCATCCCCGGAGATAAAATCTTTTGCTTTCAGACAGGATTTCTTCGAATTCTTTGCCTTACTGCTTTGACCATCTTTTTCGTACGAACACTACGTGGACAGCCTTTTTCTGTCAGAGAGGAGATCTCATTGTACCTATTAATAGTCCGATACAAAAACATTTGACTAAAACCAAAGTGTATGGAGAGTTTTAAAAATTCTATTTGGATATATATCCATTCTCTACTTTGTGTAATGCAATCATAGCGATTCGATTCTCTTAATCACCCCACTCCATTTTAATATCGCAAAATATTTTATAATACATTGGCACCAAAATAAGAAAAAAACAATTAACAATCGTATAAAATGACATATTCCAAATTCAAATGTTATGTTTTTTTTTTTTATTTTTAATTTTAACAGTATTAATGGCCAGACTAAGTATTATGATAGATATGACACTAACTCTGATTGAAAAAGCAGCGATTGAATAGTATAACAAACATTTGTTAATTTATCTTTCAGGCACCTAAATTCCTAATGAATAAAAGATATACAAATTGTTTTTCATTAAGTAAAAGCATACGAATAGCTACTGCTTTCATTTATATGAAGAATAAATGTCTTTAAACTTATTGTAGGTGACCCGCTTTCTTATGACCTCAAGATCTGAATGTGCGATAGAACGACGGTTATAAGGTACAAAAATTGTACACGCTTAGAACGTGCTTAGTAATGCCTTATGACGATTCATGCCTTTGCCTTTTCTTGCTTCCTCATTTTTTTCTGTATTACGTTTCATTTGTATTCCTGTATTCCTTTGGATTTAATAATGAACTATTTATACAGATTGCTGCTTTTGTACATTGAACTATTTTAAGTTAATAGTTTAAAGGGTGCGGATGACTGAAGACCCAACTATACATGCCTGAGGGCTTCCACAATATGCAGTCAAACAGAAATAGTAGGTATTATAATTTTTTAATCAAGTTTTGAATATTGAAGTAAGAATTATACATAATAGTCTGTAATTACAATGTTATATTTCATTTATATTAAAAGAATTTAAAAAAAAAACGAGGCCTTTCTACACAACCGATTTACCTAATCCTTCTTTTAATCGGTCGATATT
>JAOCPS010153730.1:0-24790 GCA_025505425.1 Graphium colonna
ATATCCGACACGACCGGAGAGAGATCAGGCGCAGGACCGACTTTTTACATGCCCTTCCGACGCATGGATCATCTTTTCGGGCAATCAGGTGATCAGCCCGCATTGCCCTAATCCAACTAAGAAACAATAACACAAAGTCATTGTCCCCCCGCGGGAATCGAACCCACGACCTCCGGTTTGTAAACAACGGCCCATACCGCTAGGCTGCGGAGGCATGAATCATAGACAGATAACAATGTATATATTTTCAATAATAGTTTTGTTAAAGGTAAGCATAATAGAACTGCGAAGGTAGTTTCGTATCGAAACACAATCTAACGGTCCATTGATAAATACCTAATAATATCGAAACAAATTAATGTTGCATACACTATAAATACGATGTCAGAATGAACAATCTGTCCTACATACGCCTGCACAGCCTAGAAATCTAGACTCAGCCCCAGGCAGGTACAGTTAGGCATGTACACTGTCAGAAGTCTAGAATACATCGATAATTAATTACGATAATTTAACTCGCAGGAATAAACGCACTAAATGTCAATTTGTACATAAGTAGATCAAAGATTTTTCAAATGGCTCTAAATTTTAATCAGACTTATTATCAAAGAAATTATAACACAAGACAAATATCTATCTATTTATTGAATTGCTTTTTTAGGATATTGTATTTTCTTCCAAGATCCTTTCACCTTTACCTCGTTTCTTTTATCATCTGTACTCAAGGCATCATATTAAAATTTATGTTTCATTCATTCGCGTCATCATTCAGTTTGCGTTAGCTCAACTGCCTTAAATATTGTTTCTGTGTCCCATAACTCTATACTCCTTTCCTAAAATATTATAATTATTATATGAGTTAGTTAACTACCTCCGTAGTCTAGTGCTATTGGCCCTTTTTCTGTAAACCTGAAGTCGTGAGTTCGAATTCCATGGGGGACAATAGTTTTGTGCTGTTGTTTTTGGTTGGTTTAGGGCAATGATCACCCGATTGCCTAAAAAGATGACCGATGCATCGTGCGGGCATGTAAAAAGTTGGTCCTTCACCTGATCTCTCTCCGGTCGTGTCGGATATCCGTCCTAAAGGACTTTGAGAGTTAAAGAACAGAGAGGGCACCTGTGCCTGCGCGTGCACTTGTGCACTATAATATCTCCTGCGCAGTTGGTTGATCTCTGAGTAGAATGGCTGCTGTGACCGAAATTCTGTCAGGAGGACTTTTATTACTTGAGAAGTTCAGACGTAACAGCGTTACAGGCCAACTTACTTCCGCATAAATGAGTAAGTATGAGTTCGTTTACTGTGAGAAATACAAAAGTTATTAATTAATTAAGGATACTACCGCTACTCATCCAGACGATTGTCACTACCATACCTCAAAAATATATATCTAAAATCGTCTACAGTTGTTTATGTTCAGTTCTTAATGGCATTGCGTTATAATGGCGTAGTTTTAAATTGTTCCCCCATCGACGAATGGCAGCCATTTCATAATTGAGATGTAATAAACCCGTAATAAACTTAACTTACCTTAATAAACTTAAAACGCTGCGAGTAATAAAATTCGCGTTATGTTAATGCATTAAAACAACTAAAAACTTATAATTGTATTAGTAACTATTAAAAACTTTAGTATTATTAATCTCCTGTGACAGGATAGAACAGCTGCTTTTTATGGACCTTAAATTAACGATCTACATTTTTATTCATGCACAAAGAAGTCACTTTTTTATTGTTAATTAACAGTGCAAACTCCTTTCCGAATATTTTATCGCATTATTTGTCTATACATCTATACTAATCTAATAAAGCTGGAGAATTTTGTTTGGTTGGTTGATTGAATGCGTTAATCTGAGGAACTACCAACTTAAATTTAAATAGTGTTTGGGGTTGGATTAATGAGAAACCCCCAGATTATATGACGCTATGACCAATAAGAGCGGAGCATCAAGATTAAAATATAAGCTACGGTACTTCAATATTTTATAAAAAAAATCTAATAAGAAGATCATAAGAATCTTTTGAGCCAATACGCCAAAGATTTATTTCAAAATCTTTTTATTTCACAAATTGTTTTTTTTGTATTTGAACCCTGCAAGCGAAGCCACCAAAGCCGAGCGAAGACATTTTTTTCTTATTATAAATTTGCAATAAATCAAATACAGAGTTATTAATTTATTTTATTTAAACCTATAGTGAAGAGCCGCTTGTACTAAATTCCTTAATTACATTTAAATTGAATTTGAAATTAAATTAACGTTTTAGCCTTGGTAACGCTTGCACCACACTAAATAGAAAAAAGAATCTGTTCAGAGAACTGTCAAAATTTAGCACCCAATATTGGTTCTTTATTTGAACCTATTTACTTAAAGTTATACCTTAAAAGTTGCTGCACATTTTGCCACTCGTCCTTTTAAGTTTATATCTCATTTCTTCTTCGTTATATACTTTATGTAGACCTAATCAATTCCATGCGTTATGTGATTGTTAAGTATAATTTCTGATTGGATAATGCCTTACACCGAGTAATAAAAACTACGAAATGTTTCACTTTCTTTTAGAATTTGAACAAGAAAACGTTTCTAAATATTCTGTGTAATCCAAAATAAAATTCGATTTATTTATCGAACACTGAAATTGTACTGCTTATCATTCGGTCCGCTACAATCGAATAAATCCAATTTACTAGCCAACGAACCAGTTTACTGACAACTTCATTCCGAACCTTCTTATAAAGTCAAATGCTTTACATAGAGACAAGGTGATATAGAAAATTTAAAACATACCCGATATAGTATAGATAAGCCGAGTAATAGTGAATCACTTCCGTGTTGTTCATCTTTGATCCATATAGTAAAAGTTCAGAGAAAAGTACCAAAATTAGAAAGAACACACAGACATTTATCTTTAATAAAAAAACTATGTTCAAATAATTGCTTAAGTAAGTAACTTTATAATTATATTTTATTACAACATAAATTTCTATCTTCACAAAATTTCTCATACCATTTTTCTGAATTATTCTCTTCATAATAAAGGTTAAACGTGTACAATAATAAAACTAGCTCAAACAACCACCCGATGTAAGTTATAAAATCTGTTTGAATATATTTTAGGAAAAAGAATAGTGGACTGTTGATCTTTGAAGTACCAGGATAACAACATTGTTAGTGCTTACTTTCCGAATAGTTTTGTTTCAAATATAACAAGCGGCGAACAAACTTCCTAAGTGACGTTTCGGATGTCAAAATAAATCCCCTCAGCCTACCATAGAGTTAGCTCTACTACACAATGTTGCCAGGCTGAATATCCAGCTCACGTCCACGCTGTTTAGTTAGACAGGGCAAAAAAGGGACCGAGCGCATCATTAGTGCACCGAAACCAGCATCCAGTGGACAGATACGTCTTATTCAACCGTGGACACATAAATAAGATGCGCTCGCAGTGAAATATTAGATGCAAACGGACCCGGAGGAAAAATGTCGCCGGCGCATTTACATTTAAATATGGCCGCCGTGGACTGCGCGCCATTTTGTGTTCGAAATCATAGTCGGGGCGGTGGTGACGTCTTTATTTTTTTGCGGTTTTGCTGAAAAGACATTGAGCAGTTTCATGTAGATTTTTTATCCTATTAAGACCTTAACAGAACAAAGTTTTCGCAAAAAAAAAAAACAAGAACATTTTAATACATTCGCATAGTCGGAGTCAAATAGGTAATAACTTTTACGTTATCTCCGACATAGTGCATGTACTTCAAATTCAGCCAATCATCATGGAGTTTCCAAAATTAACTATTTCATTACAAAACTAGTTTATATTTAAATAAAAATATGTAGTAACACAATGTAAATCAGCACACTCATTTATAAAATCAAACTGCACACTGGGCTTTCGTCCCATTTCATTTGCCGTCACAAGTCATTCTTTTAAGGGCAGCGGCATAACTAAATAATAACTCAGACTAGCAATTTAAAACGAACAAACAATTTCATCTTTTACATATATACATTATGTTATCGTGTCAGCAAGTACACACATATGGACGAATCCTAAATTCCATCTCGGGGCGCGTTCGCGTCCACTGAAAACTAGAATTATTTACATATAAAGGACAATTTCGTTGTTTCACATCGAAGCACCCTCGAGCATTTTGTTCGTAACAGTTCTATCGACGTGTCCTGTTTTTATTTGCACGTCCTTTTCACGTATTTTAATAGAATTCAGCATTGCAGTGATGGATGTCTAGTCTAGTTTACACTGTATGCTTTTATAGTATTATTACCAAGTTTGCTTTGGACTATAACGATGTTGGAACTTGTAAACTTGTCTTTAATGTGATGTATAGAATTTGTAGTACAAGAGCTCGACTACTGAAATATTAAAGGTATAGATAGAAGTATTTTATGGCATTGTTTTAATCTATTATAATTCGTTGTAATACATTCAATGAATACGGATCGCTTAATGGATTTAAGTTAGAATTTCTAAACGGCTTCGAACATGGGAAGGCTAAGTTTAAGTCAACATTCGTTAAACAATACATTAATGCCAGAATTGAATTAATGATGTTCAGAATTGCGTTCAAATTGCAATGATCAATCATAGAATGTATTGAATTTCAGTCCACAACACAATGTTAAACCAAATATTTGCAATCAAAGTTCTTGGTTTATTGATATCATTTAAATGTAATTGCAGTTGTGTTTGCGAGTACCACTGTGCACTATAATATCTCCTGCGCTTACTACGCTGAGTTATCAGTAAAATATTATAGTGCACAGGTGTACGTGCTAAATAATTACGGCCACGGCGGCTAGTCAACGACTCTGAGTAGATTGCTCGCCGTGGTCGTAATTTGGTCAGGAGGACTTTATTTTTACTATCAATAAATACGAAGTTTATTGGTGTTTATAATGAAAATAAAGTATCATGACTATGTTAATTCAAATATCTCTCTTCATATTCTCTGTAAAGCCAACAGCCCAAAATATTCTGTACAGATATTGAAAAACCAAAATTTAAAGCAGTTAAAAATGATATTTCGTTAGACAGTAAATTAAGAGTGACTTGCACCAAATTTCGTTTAAATATGATCTTGACAAATATAAGCAACTACGTTTAAACATAGGACCGTTATTGGATGTTAAATTTAGCCAGTTCGCTAAAAAGATTTAGGGACCTATTTAGCGTTGACAAGACAAACATAAATGTAACTTTATATTCGATTTAAATGTTTGTCGATATGGTGCAAGCGGTTCTAAGCACTTTAGGGATGCAAATGAAGTTAAATAGTATTAATTATTTTATAATGATCATAATAGAATAAATACAATAGAAGAGTTGAGAATGGTGTATGAACTGCAGCATATTACAGCTAGTAATTCAGAAATTCATAAAATTTAACATCTAGATTGGGTCTCGGTATATCTTCCGTTAATATCCGCAAGCTGAGCGAAATGGCTTGAGCAGCTTTAAGCGCTCACATCGAAGGGTCTCAAGCGTTAGGTCATCTCAGCCTTGCGTGTCTAGACTTAGCGGATCCGCTAATCTAGCAGCTGAATCGCAATTGTGGAAACGGACGTCGAGCGTGTTGCCAACAAATAAATCAGCGTTCGCCATAAACTTAACATATTCTTGGTGTGTCGAGACATTAGTTCTTCGCTTGCAGATGTAGGGCATCCTAAATAAAATATTAAATAAATATTTATAATGTTTTTACAGATGGGAAGACAAATGAGCAATAGATCATCTGATAGTAAGTGATAACCCAAATGCAAAACAAAGCAAGTGTTGTCTTGAAGTAAAAATAGGACTAGCATCAAGATAAGCTTAAAATATTCGTAAATTAAGATATTTCTAAAAGAAAACATCCTTTGTAATAAAAAAAATAGTTACAAATGTGTCATATGATTTTTTCTCTGCAAAATTATAAAATTTTTTTCTTATGGAAAGGGAGATAAACGACGGTTCAACTGACTGGCTGGTAAGCGATTCCGTTGCCCATAAACACACGCAACATTCGGAGAGTCGCGAGTGCGTTGTCAACCTGGGAAATTGGATAGAATAGGATTATTGGATAGAAAGGGTACAAATTAAGGATTTGGAGGGGAAACGAGTGGGAAAAGAAGAGGGTAGACATGGCATCCGCATCTCCAAAAGTCATGTTTTGTTACAACTTAAAATTTTCTGCTCTAGTTTATACGGCGCTTATAATTTAGAAATCTCGGGTATAATTTTATCTTCGTATCTTTCAATAGACATAAAAGAAGTGCAAATAACAATATTGAGTTAAGACAAGAAACAAATGGGATGTCATTATTCAGATCCTCTTTTGTTAATAACTGGCATCATAAATAACTCAAAGCAGTTTCACCGAATGCCACTTTACCGGTATTTTTACTTGTTTTGCTCCATTACTCTTTTAAAAGATGTTATCATTGCAGCTAACATTAAGCGAACAATATGACGTCAGTCAGTATTTACAGGAGCCAAGTAGAATATTAAGTTTAAGAAATATCTATTCAGTTAAGTAAGGATTACTTTATAAACAATTTATATAAAGCCTTCAATACTAAGTTTTCTTACTACTATGTCCACTTGTAATGTCGTCGAATCAACTTTGATATTAAAAGGATGCACCTACTTATTTAGAACCATAAACTATTACCATGTTAAATAACATCAGATATTACTATTTACCTGTCGCAAATATTTTTATAAACAAACAGACATAAATACTAAAAAACATGAAAACATCTCTCAACTTTTAATACGCGTCAGCAAAGATTTTCTTAAGTTATTTTAATTTAGACATACTGTTCCCTACTGTTTCATTTAGTATCTGTTATAGATGTTCTTTTACTAAAAAGAGATTACTAAAAATCTTATTCACCTTTAGTGAACATATTTGTAAACTATAAAACTCATTTGAGAACCTCCTTCATCGAAGTCAGTTAACGACTATTACATTGAGATGTTAGACGCCACGAGAGCGTTTGATTAACACATACAATATCACTTCCCGTCAAAAAGACTTTATCTAGAAGTTGGAATACACCGCATACCATTGTAATTAGGGTCCGGACCAGCGTCGCATTAAGACCGACTACCTGGCCCGCTTTCTACTATAATGAGCCACGATTAATATTATTACACAATGTGCTTTGAAACGCAAGGAAACTAGTGTCAGATAGTCGTTCTCCTACGAAACTAAATGAGTATTAATTGTTCAGCTCCGGGCATCTTGTGATCGCTTTGGCCGCTTGTAGAACACTGTATAAGCCTCACTTTAGTTAAGTTAAGTGAATAACTGCGTGTATTTTGTCTCGTTTCACTATATTGAAGGATTTATTGACAGAGAAATAATATCAGATTTTAAAACTTTGAATTATTATTTTGATTTATTTCAAAGTATAAATTTTTTCATGTGATTTTTACGCGATCACAAAATAATATATTTGGTCTTACTATGATATGAACTTTAGTTACGATGAACCTTGGTTCATTGGCATTTTTGTATTGTTACTTATTTTATCCCCAGTAAAATATTATAATCAGAATGCTTAAGAAGAAATTTGTCCGATGCGGTAGGCTTCAAGACTTATTCCTAAGCTGCAAAATGAATTGAAAGTTATCCATATTCTGAGAGTAGGCTGTCAGATACATGTTTGGTGTCGGATAGGATACCCGTAAGACTTTCGGGTCAAGGTGAGGTAAATACTAACATACTGTGGGCCACGTTTGCCGTGTTCCCCATTTGGCTTATCGGAAAAATCCGAGGCGGAAACCGGTATGCGTCCCATTACCCTCACGCTGTACATGACGGCATTAGTCACTGGTGAAATCTGTCGAAACTCATCGGAGGTTATCGGAATTGCTTTTGGCCGGCCCTTACATCGATTTACAATTACCACTAGCTCTGTGGAATCAACTGTCCCAGCGGTGTTTTAGAACGACACGACTTAGAGATCTTCAAGATGACTCGCTCTCGTAATTCTTCTGATGTTCTATGAACAATGATGATCGCTTACCATCAGGTAACCCGTTCACTCATAAGCCTCCTTATTAATAAAATAAACTTGTTCATTCCGAGAGTGGCACGTCCCTAGGGTACCGAATAAATCGTTACCGACTACTGTTATTCGATTAAGCCTAATCAAATCTACATCCGTGAGCAACTCGCGCGTTACATCGAATCGTGGCACATCACTAACGTTATGATTTCGTCGGTCATAATGACGAAATGAAATGTCTCCGTCAGGTCGAGCGCCGTTTGATGCGTCCAGAAATACTTTGACTAACGTAGAATCTATCGTCATCTGAAGGTTGCACAATTTTAATTTCGACGCTGTTAGGTGCTTGCTCTTTTCTCCCAAATTGTAAATGAATTGATACCAAGTTTTTTTTCTAATATCGATAGTATAAAATTCGAATTTATCCCATTTATGATAAGTTATTCCTCTTCTTTATAGCGTCTATTATTAAGATGTTTACACCTATTCAAATCATTACTATTGTTTGTTGGCTATTGACTACGTTTGTATACAATTCATTTATTCCCCGTAATGTGTCAACATTCACCATTCCCCTAACACCATAATGAAACAAGTTCCATTGGATATTCCAAAAGCGAGGTTAATTCGATTTGTTGAACCCCAGGCACTAACCGCCCCGTACCCGTACCACGATTATTGGGAAGATAAATCAAAATACAACATGGCCGATGACATTTTATCTTAGAAATAGGCCCGGCGTTCCGTGCTCGGTACGGGCGAACCGGTACGTAATCTTCGGGTAAAGGTTTTCGGTAATGCTTTGGTATTATCGGGATGTAAGCGCGCTCAATGAAAACTATCAACGCTAATGGCGTTGGTAACTCCTTTTAATTCAAATGCTTTTGTAAATGAAGGTTTTAAATGTCTGAATCCAATAGATAGTTATAGAGTATTTCACGTTTCTATAATATCGCTTTTTTAAACTGTATTTTTAGAACCCACATGAAGTAAAGAAATGTGTACATTAATAACGATTTCTGCTGCGCACTTTTGTTATTATTTTAGTACTATCCCACTAATTATTAACGGGGAATTTCGTGTTGATGGATGGATATTTGTCGCTATATTACGCAATAGATTTTGATAAAACTTTTCAATAATGTAGTGTATATATTAGCTAGTATATCTCTAAATCATAATAAGTCTGCTGGCAGTTTATCTTAATTTGATGCAAATAATAATTTGAGCAGGATCCATTCTACATCCAAGGTTTTACTTAAAGGATTCAAATTAATCATTTTAGTATACTTAGTTTAGAAGAGCTAGCCGGTAGATACATTTAATAAAATTAATACTTGAAACATAACGTTCACAACGAGAAATCTTGTTGTACAGAAAGTGATCGGAGGGTATGGTTAGTTGCATTCGATTACATCCGGGAACGCTCGCGGCCACGCCCGCTCCGCTCAACATCTGCCAAGTAACAAGCACTGGCGATAAGATTAACATTTTTTTTTTAAATAAAATTGCAAAATCTAGTTAAGGTTTAGATGGCTTGCGTATCTGATAATCATTAATCGCACCCGGATCTCAAACTAGGGGTAATGCAAAATGTTTCGTTAGAGAAGATTCGTCTAAAATTGCTCAAAATCCCATGACTTTCCCCAAAATTCTCTAAGTCTTCCGAATGAAACTGTACATTCGAGAAATAACAAACACTGCTCCTCACCTCAATCTGGTAAAGATATAAGTTAATATCAAAGAAATGGTGACCAAAGAGAGGAAGATAAGAATCTCTTAAATAATTGTGAGTATTCCACAAGTATTACCTATAAGAGTGCATACACAATAAATTTCCAAAGCAAATAACACTCATTTTAATTGTATAACAATTAACACCATACACAAATTAGCAAACGAAGTTACTTTAGCCACCATAATAGATTACTTGCTTGACAAATATTCGTGCCTTTCAAATTAATCAATATGCAATATTCAATTTACTAATTAAACATTCCATAAATTTGATATAACGATCTAGATTAAATCAAATGATCTATGTGTCATTGACTACAAACACTATAGATAGACAAAACGTATACTATGAATTAAAACAAATATATATATATATATACTAGTTATGAAATTCAATATTTGAAATTTAAAATAGTTTTGGAAATCAATGGTGTAATGAAATATACCCAGATGCATTTTTTTAGTACCTTAAACCATTTTTTTAGCTTATTAAAATGAAAGAAGAAAGAAAGAATGTTAAGAAAGCAAAAATTGCTATTTAAAAAAAAAGGGAATATACAATAAAGAATTTTGACGCTAAATAACAGAAAATGAAAAGATTTTAAGCTCACTTGATATCATTTGGCATCTTTAAATTATGTAAAATAATCAACACTTTTATTTTTTTTTGTGACGATATAAGACGACTTAGTGCAAAATATGTCGACGACGAATTTGATTTATTACATTTTATAAATTCTAAAACAAATATTTTCAGCAATATTTACTTATCTATGGAACTTGAGGAGCCCATTTGCACCTGTAAAGATTTTATCTGCCCTCATCTACATAAATAACAATATCTTGCATTCCATCACTGCACACCCCTTTTGTTGTGACAGCTACTACAGTTGGCGCATCAGTCAGTACTTAGACATAGACCTTACTGTGTAGGAAATAAGAGTCTGATTTAGAGGTTTTGATACCAGATACGAAGAACATTAATATCGACCTTACACTGTTAGAAATAAGGGTCTGATTTTGATATTTAGATACCAGGCAAAGGAATAAAAACATTGTATTTAGACCTGGTAGTGGGTCCATAATAACAGCGATGACAAGCAGTCCAGAGTACGGAGTTATGGCCCACAAAGCGGTCAGTTTCAATTAAACATCAGAGAGGAAAGAGGTTGTTAGGCAGTAAATTATAAGGTTGCATAGATGCATCGCCTCTACGTAATACTGTTTATTCTCTGCCGCACCCCCTAATGGTGCGCGGTTTAATAATAACAAATTATTTCCCCCGCATATCTGACATGATACCGTAATGGAGGGTCGCCTTCAATTTATATATGCCAATTATTTTCATGAGCGACCAATATAATTAGAACTCGCGATCATTAATTAGAGCGTATAAATTCAATGGCTGTTATTTTCTTACTGCAAGAAAAGGTACGTGCCAATAGCCTAATAATGGTCAAAGTACGGACATCCGATCACGTAGTCGAGGTTCGAATCCCGCCATTCGACTATAGTCGTGAACCATATCCTAGCACAAGTCTAGAGCCTTAGTTGGAATAGTAAAAAAATATTCATAAAATTAAAAATAATGTGCTAATATTAAAAATTCCTCCCAATAAAAAAAGTAGAGATTTTCAAATCGTGCCCTTAATATAATGTGTTTTCACATATTTATCTTCAACTAAATAAGCGTTTTAAATGTTTCTTCTTATTTCAGCTTAAATATTCTTAATCTTAATGAAAAGAATAAAGAAACTAGAACAAACTTAATCTGAAATCGACCATGTTTTACTTTGCCGTTTTGTAAATATCGACATAATTGAATACCATCAAGAGTATCACTTGTCTCAACCTTCATAAAATATATATTTTATTCGAATTAAATTACATAATTTTTGTTAAAGGTCAGCAAAAAGTATCGAATTCAACCTGAGAATATTTCTTTTTGATTTGAAATCAAAGGCTTTTGACGTTATCGACCTTGGGTTACAATCGATATACAATAACTGCAAAAAAAAAAATTTTTTTTTTAGTAAATTTTGAAACAAACGCCTTAGAAATAAAACTCTCATGGTTTCATTCTAACATATATTTCTGTTAAAAAAGGAAATGATCAGATCATAATTTTTTTTGATCACAATTTCAGGCTATAAGCTCAACAATAAGCCCAATCGAATAGAAAAAGTTTTTTATTAGCGAAAATATCGATAAACTTACTAAATACTTAAAAAAAACAGATTCACATACTCGGACACAGACTCCTCCATTTTTAAGTTAGTTACAAATGGAAGTTTAAGAAAGAAGACTCTTTCTTTTTCTTAATCAATTTACTATAAATTGCTTCTAATCTACAAGCAAACAGTCCAACGATTATTTTGCAGTAACATCACTGGTTACATATTCGTCGAAGATACGTCCACTATCGCGAACGATTAAAAACTCCTGTAGAACAAATTGAATCGTTTCGTTTAGTACTAAACCTGCAAATTGGACCTTGCCTGAGTGTAGTCTTTACGGTTTCTTAGTAAACAATCCGATTTAGTAATAGTAGACTGGTAATGTCAAGAAAAAAACTATCCAAATTCAAAATAGTGTGGTATGTAAAAGAGAAAATTATTAGAGACAGACTCTTCGCTGCATTTTCCAAATATTCCAATGCAACTTGTAAGAGTACAAAATATTTTGAAATGGAAATTATTCAAATATTTATTAATAATTTAATATTTACAATAATTATTTTGGATATCTTACATTAAAGAACTGCAATCGGAAGTACTCGTAAGTTAATGATTAAAAATATGGTGGTATAAAATGTAGGAGATGATGAAATGTATGTAGAATTGAACAGAGGAATAGAAACAAGTAAAGCTATACTGAGGAACATTTAAACTATAGAGGAATTTGCTGTTGATGAGTTGAAAAATGGCATATACATCCTAATCTAACATAGAAAGTCGTGTTACAAACACACATCAAAACATACAAACTGCAACATTTAACATAATAACATGCTGTAAACAATTTCAACGAAAGATAACGATAGTGGGCTTATAAATGGGGGAGAGCGGTCTATCCCTGGCTCAGTGACAAATGACCTGGATCGACACGGTATCGGCGGGCACTTATTATAATTAATCAAGGGAACTCCCGGGATAAACGCACGTTTCGATTCCCGGGGATGCCTATTGCCGTCGTGATTTCTGTTTGCTTTCAAGTACTATCAGTCATATGGTAAATGCTAACCTTAAGTATTAATTTTTTTGTCTTAATAAACAATAGTTCGGTGTGCATGGGATTCCATGTTATATATATATTATGTTAACCAATCTGCTTCATGTGAAGTAACTTATAATCAGTTGTACCCACATATGAAGTGTTGCAGGACTATTACCATCATTAATTCCTAAAGCCCTAAATATCCTTGCCTCTCCTTTAGTGTTGTATGAGTCTATGGGTGTCGATGATCGATAAGCATCAGGATAGTCACTTGCTCTTTTTTGCTCGTTACCGTGGTGTTCTAGCCTATCACCACGAAAATTAAGTACCTGTAAATCACAAATTTCGAATCAAACGTATAATTTGTTGATATAAAAATATGTTAATACCAAAAGGCACAACACTAAAAGTACGGAACAGATTAAAATCTCTGGAGAAAACTCTAATTTTTTTTCTTTGTATTTAAAAGACACTCAAGGTTTAATATTTAAAACTTCAGCCGACTAGTTAAATCTGAATTAGTTTTTTTTTTCATGCCACATATATGGACATCTTAAATGTGCAAAAATTAATAAAAGGAATGTCCCCCTTCAGTGATTAAGTAATTAGTCATAATGACCCACAGAAACTACGATAGGGTTGTCAAAAATAGTAAACCACCCACTTAATATTTTATTTCATTAATTAAATCAAATACATAAAGAATAAACATTAGAAAAAAGAATATGCCTTCAAATTTATATCTCGATAATCGATTTCCATTTTAGAATCGATTTAAATATCCAATAAACTTGCCATAATTAAAATAGACAAGTTCAAGAAATAATCAGTTATCTAGCTCTTCTCTCATTTCTTATTGGCATAGACCTGATGCTTGGTATTCACATTAAGAGGACCTATTTATAGTAGAGGTATCGATTTCACTTAGTTATGGTCATAATGGAAAATCTTAAGCCTATTCCCTTCTTTCTTGTACCGGCTTAGGGATATGGAAATATTACCAAGGTATTTATCACCAAGGTAAATTGTTGAAATATATTGCTCATGAAAATATACTTATAAGTAGTTTGGGCAACACAATTATTTACTGCTTCCTTATGGCTTATTTCGAAAAAATCACAGAGCCTACGATTAAACCTCTCCTTGTATAAAACTCTATATTTTTTTCCAAGATTATAGAGAATTGAAAATTTGTCAATTGTGATACCTAGTGTTCTAATAACATATATTTACTGTTGGTTAGCTAATAAAAAACATTGTTTATGGTTAATCCCGCTTTGTACATTTATTTTAAACCATTAATTTGTTACTCTGTGTTTTTATGAATAAAGAGGTAAACTAGCAAACGGCTTAACTGATTGCAAGTCATCACCACCTTATAATGAAAGAATAAAGGAGAATAAAAAAAAAAGTATAGATATTAGGAATTACCCGTCTTGTGGCAACCCTATTCGCTTAAGGTCCGACGATTGCGTCGCGGGCATTTTTTCGCGACCGCCCGACGCTATCACACGTAATTTTTAATTGCGACCCCCATTTTCGAAACGTCCAAAATTTGCGCTGCTTTGACATTGTTCCTGACACTTTGATGTGGAACACTGGGGCTCCACTAATGTGCCTTAAAACATCCCGACCAAGAATTATTATGATCTACAAATAGTTGTTTAAGATCCGGTTGTTTGTCTATGTGTAATTCGAGATTTAAAACTCAGTTATTGTAATGAGGGCTGCTTTTTTTAAAGTGTAGTTTTGAGGTATATTTTCTAAACTACTGAAAACTTTATGGCACCATTTTGGAAGTATACTATTTCAGGCAGAAAAAGAATATATATACCTAAAAGCAGAAAAATCTGTATTGAGAACCCCCTCATATTTACCAAATTATATGGTGATACAATTATTTTAAAATCTTATTTTACCAGGATGCCGATGTTACGCTTTTAAAGACGCTTGCAAACGTATGTAAAAATATGCCACTTCAAGTTCAAGTCAACCGTACATCCGTTTAAGCGGATACCAATAAGAGCAGAAAGATTGCAAATAATATCATCAATGAGCCAATATTAAAAATATCCCGAGAGCATCGCAAAAGGAATACAACAGCTGTCATACCTCATCAGATAGCAATATGTGATCAGGGCCATAGTACTAGTGATGTGCCGGATCGTTATAAGATTATTTTCACAGAAACTTACAAAAACCGACATCAAACGCCTTAAGTGTTCTTTCGGAAACATGTCCATTTCGTTGTTTTGATTTAAAAAACTACTGAACTGAGTTTTCTGAGAAAAATATGGGACCATTTCGAAAGTACGCCATTTCAGTTAAAAAACAGTTTTAAAATCATGAACGCTGGAGATACGCGCTAACATATATAAAAAAAACTTTTTACTATATTAAGCTTATAAAGAAGATTTAAACTTAATTGTTTCCATTATGAAGATTTAGTACGCAGAACAGTTTGGTAACCAACTACGATAAATGTTAGCGATAAAAAGGTGCAAGTGTTTGATTTTAAGAAATTAAAATAAAATCTGAACGAAATTTAATACTTTTTGATTACTGTCTAATCACCTATATAAAGAATTTCATATGTAATGTATTAAAAACTAATGAGCTGAAATATCCGCCGAAACAGTAACGAATACATAATCGAATACGGATCTTTTCGTATCGTTACGGATATCCGGCACATCACTAGTCAGTACCCACGTTAGGCGTGCATCAGACCGAGCGATTGGAGCGCCGCACATTGTTTCAAATTTTAATTTCCGAACGCAGCGTTGATTGATCGCCGTTCATAACTGAGATAACGCGACACGGCCGTCCGACACCTCGGCTCGTTTTTTACGCCCGCTTTTAGGGGTCCGCGCGGCGAAGGTCCAATTCCTTTCCAAGATCCTTTCTATAAACTTGCAATAATATAGATCATATATCATAACAACATAGAGGCTATAATTTATATATATTATTTTAATATTATATAAATGAAAACAATATATGTTTTAATGTTGATTGCCCTATCACGTGAAAACGTATGAATGTACTTTGGGTAAAATTCGGCAAGTAGATTTTTGCTTGCGATTACGCTCACGTCCTTTTTTGTTTAAAAATCTGTTCAAAACCAATTCTATATGTTAATCAAGCTGATAATCTATCTGCATCTAAAGATTCATCCATTTTGACGTAAAAGATAATATTCCTACCTTAAAGGCCGGCAACGCTCTTGTAACTCCTCCGGTGTTGTGTCCATGGCCAACGGTGATCACTTACCATCTGGTGAGTCGCTTGCTCGTTTGCCTCCTTCTCCATAAAAGAAACATCAAAACATACAAGCCTTCACATTTATTGTAGACGCTTATTTACAATGCTTGTGAGCCGAATGGCTATTATTACCTTTGTCCTAACTATAACGTATATGCTAAAAAAACGCAAGTATAAAATCACAGTAGGCAATTATAGTGTTCTGTATTGGCATCCCTTATTTAGGGAAATCAAAAGAAAGAATATATTCCCAAAATCTTATGCAGTGAAAGTTTCATTAAAAAAATACAACTTTTATCCATGAGGTCAATTTTCGACTTACAGATCAATGACATTCTGTATTTTAAAAAAAATATCGTGTTTTAAATAACAATATCAAAATCTTTCTTACAAGCTCATAATATGAAAATAAGTTCAATAGTGATTTAAATTAATAAAAACGCGGTAATGATTTCATTTTAAGTAATTAGATGTTAATCGAATATAGAAATGAAAACAACACACAAAAATCAATGTTTGTAATAATTTACACATACAGAACCGTCTGCCACGCGTCCGCTTTGCTCGCGACGACTTTTTTCGAGTCGTATTTAGGTTTTTTTTTTGTTTACGCGACGATGTCGCCGCCCCACGCAGCTCTTATCAAGATTTTCGAGAGGGATTCTACCTTTTTACACTCCGAACGGACCTTTCGGTTCCGATATAACCTGCGGACGTTTACGCGAAGTAATTGCTTTGTGGTATTTAAAATGGAATACGCTCCAGCAAACTGATTTGGACCTTAGAATCGGTTATATAGGACACAGATTGCCAAAGTAGCGATTGCATGCTTCAATAATTTAATAGGTATAAGGATTTAAGGTCATGTGTTCATTAAATTTGTCACCAGATTTTGCACGCGATGCCAAGGAAAGTTTTATAGCTCATCTATAAAGAGCACAGTGCGGTTTTATTACTGACTATAATTATTGATGGTTTGTATTTTTAAACGTTATAATTGAATGTTTTCTCAGCGGTATTTCCTTTTGGAGGCAGAAAATTGTGGTCGTTAAATCGGGTTTATAGTTTCCAGTTTACAAAACTAGACGACACTTGGCTAACTAAAGTGGGACAGGACACCGCATTCCATTTTTTTTTGTATAAAAATGTGTCTGGTCACATGTTTCGATTCAAATTTAAATAAAGGTAATGAAGAACATTAAAATTTGTCCTGTGTACTTTAGTACAAAATAATATTTTTATATTATTGTTATATCATTATCTAGATAAATAATAGTTTAAGTAATATTTTTACTTCACTTATCTTTTTTATTATGTATATGTTGACAAGCGTACTCATATAAATCCCTTCATAATTATTTTATTGCAAATAATAATAAAACCACTATGTGTAATTATTCCTCATGAAAGAATGCCATATTTATACATAAAATGAACCTATAGTAAAAAAAATATATTCAACCATTTCCATAAAGTATATCATTTCAAAGAGTACGAACGAAAAAACTATCCGTAAAAATGATTCCGTGTTAGGGGTCCAAATACAGTGGCATGTGTACAAAATCTGCCGAAGAAAGAGACTGGTTACCCCGCAATTAATAATTTACGATCTGCACGCACAAAGTTTGCTAATTATTTTTATGGCATCGCCGGTATAAATGAATCGTTTAACAATATGGCTAGCCGGTTACGCTACCATTATTCAAGATTTATGTGAATATTCATAGGCTTTTAATGTAAAGGCTTTTACGAAAATAATTAAAAAAAATCGGAACGTTTAAAGCGTTTTTAGCGCTACTTTGAAACGTTATTTTTTGTTTGAGGATATATATAAACCTAACTGATCTATTTAATTAAGAAATGTCATGCTCAAGTCACAATATTACAATTTAATTAATATTTTTTGTTCGTAATGGAAATGTACACAAGTTGCAAACAAGCTGGTAGCGACTTACCTGACTACTGTCATAATATTTACGATTTATGCACAATGACATTGTACAAAAGCAAACTAGATGCCATTATCATTTTCCTGACCTTAGGGTGGTACAAAGAAAATTGTGGTTAATGCACAAAAGTACTATATAAACCTTACAGAGAAAAAGGAGTTGCTGTTCTTAAAGCAAAGAAAACATGAGAGAGATCCTTAGAATCTTACAGGATTTTATTTTCGTTATACATTGTTACATAAATATATTCCGTGGTCAACTATGGTATATCACAAACTTTTGACTATATTAGTCTTTTCTTGCATTATTTGGGACATAACAACGAGGTAACAACATCAGCCATGCCATCCACTGCTGGACGTAAGCCTCCCCCAAGGCGCGCCATTTACCATCCGCTACTCGCCAGCTTTCTTACAACGAAATAAACTTGATTTTAATTCTCATTTGAAAGAATAGTTTGAACAAGTTAACACTCTACAAGCTTTTAACAGTACATTAATTTTTAATAACCAATAAGCGTACCCAAAATATGCGAGGACATTTCACAGCGCGCTTGTTCAAAAACTGGTTTTTCCTACACATATTAATATTTGGAATCGAATCGAAGAACACTGACCGACTAATGCCGCAAGTATGCCTCTTATACGTGACACTTTTTAAAAGTCCAACCATTCAGTCGCACTGCAGTTAATGAATTGAAGCGACAATGTATCATGTATGGTTGGGGCGTAAAAACTACGAGCGATGAGAACTCGATAAACTTTGTTCTTACATTTTTTTAAATGAAGAAGAAAGCATGTATTAAATGTAATAGATGTAATAGATTCTTAAAAAAAAATTGAGAATAGGCGAATTTTGTCATTAATAAAATTCTACATTTATGATAAAAGCTACGTCTTATGTTATGAGACCATTTTACAAACATATATTGTTACTTCCAATATTGACGCCTGCCCCAAGAGAAAGAAGAGCTTTTGCCTGTAAAGTTACTTATGGTGGTCACGACCCTCAGTCATGTGGTTACGACGAAGAAGAAGGTTATTGCACATGGACCAATACCCAGATCCGAAAGAACTATTTGTAGATCATACAAATGTTTGCTCTGAGCGGTATTTGAATCCACGACCTACGACGTCGTATCCAATCTTAGCAACTGTGCCAAGATTACCCAAAAAAAATTACGTCTGAACTTCGACCATTGCAGGATCTTAATTGCAAATATTGACGACAAACTATATTTATCACATTTAAAGCAAATATTACTATTTGGTTTTCGTTAACTAGTCTAGTGCCTTGACCAATCAAGAGTTTTCAAAGTGGGTCGCTAGTGCCCCCTGGGGGGTACTGGAGAAATTTAGGGGGGCGCTGAACCTATCGCGTTCATTCAATACAGTGGTTTAGGTCGGGCTCTGGCGCTCTTTCGGATCATCCGATTGTTATTTTAGAAGGTTATACATCTTTAAGGTGGTGCTAAATATTTTTTTTCTGAAGAGGGGTTGGTGGTCCAAAAAAGTTTAGAAACCACTGGGTTTGACTAACGAAATTATTTTAATCCCTTGATTATATAGATAAACTTATAGTGTAAATCGAAGCAGCATCTGCATCAGCTAAGCCAACAGCATTCTCAGTAGCCATTTCCAAATCTTTGCCAATTGCAACAAACAGACATCATCGACGACAAACTTGTGTCGTCTATTCGATTCAAGTACAGCATATAAATCAAGCCCAGTCCCAGCATTAGCGCAGCACAATCGGGTCTAAACATTCACTGGAGCCACCTTCGTGCCTAATTGAATATTGTGCATTTGGAAAAAGCGCGGCAAAAACGCTTTTTCGCGCGTTTAAAACGCAATATTTCATACGGCGCACGTGAGAATGGGCGGCGGGGGCGTAAAAAAGCCAAGACGCCCGCAAATCTATATTTGCCTTGTAAATGCGGGTTTTACGAGCGCCTGCGAGTCGCTACCGCTGAGGGTGCGCTATGGTCATGAGCGGCGCGGGAGCGATTTGACAACACTGTGACGTCACTTAGTAATGGTTAAAAAGTTTTTGACAAAAAAAATTCAATCTAATAGTTTATTTTTAAATTAAAATACCTGCCAAAATATTTTGTGGACGTTCCCTTCTAAGGTGTTTGGAGTGAGTTTTGATATTGAATGAGAATGATGCTTGTTAAAAGTAGTAAGGAAAAATATATATTGTACTCGCACGTCTGATATAAGGTATGGTCGGCAGATACCCACAGTGTCTGAATGGCCCACAGACGGAGCCACAGAAATTGTTTTCTTAAAAAGACTTTATTTAAAAGATTATTGCCTTTACAAGTGCTGTATATGACCTGTTGTTCTAGATTTGAACATTATCATAAATATATGGAACAAAACAGCCATTTGGTCGCATGGAGATGGGAAATTAACTTTGCTTACACAAATCGCCGGTAACAAAATAATAAATTAAACTGAAATAAAATAAATAGTTGGTTTTATTTGTGTCTTGCTAGATTCTACAGCTATTATTTTGGACTTAGTTAATCTTTAAGACTTTTATGTATTAGCAAATTGCTTTTGTCTGCAGATCTACCCACGATTAGACGACTTTTGCCCAAAATTTGTTTCTGATGGTTCTGGTAGTTTACTTCAAGGAAATAATAGCTATGACCATTTTAAAACCAATCGAGCGTACAGCGTACAAATCTTGCAATGAGTCACTCAAACGGCTTCTATAATCTCGCTTATCTTTTCCTTATAGAAAGGAAGACAAACAAGCAAACGGTTCACCTGACGGTAAGACAGACGACTTCCTTGTGGAACGAATTATCGAGTTACGGACGAGTTAGAGACCTTCAAGAAACGAGCGTACTCTTATCTAAAAGGCCGACAACGCTCTTGTAACTCCTCTGAAGATGCTGGAGTCCATGGGCGGCAGTGATTACTTAACATCAGGTGGGCTGCCTGCACGTTTGCCTCATTTTCAATTAAAAAAAAAGCGATCCCATCGCCCATAGACACGCGCAACATCCAAATTCTCTCGAGTGCGTTGTCAACCTAGGAAATTGGGTAGAATAAGTTTATTAGGTAGAATGAGGTCGGGATAAAGGATTTGGGTGGAATTGGAATGGCATAAGAATAGACTAGACATGGCCATCTAGCATCCCCAAAAGTCATCCATACTTTATTTTATGCCGACTTTATAAAGGGCGGTGGTACTTCCCTAGCGAGCACAGTCGTAAAAGAGCAGCAAAAGCGGTGAAAAGATGTGATACTCTACCACCTGCCACGCTAATATATCTGACAAACAAACACCTAACCAAATATTTCCTATGTTTTACAAACTGCCAAACATCAAAGAGGCTTTTTGAAATCTTTCCGAATAAGTTTAAATTATCAGTAGTTAACAGTGTTGTTGATGTTAGAAATAGGTCTTTAAGCGTCACTATAGTCACAGTCCTAACGTTAGCCGTATGAAACTGCGAACTGTTCGTTTGAAAGCTTTATTCAAGCGGCTCGGTTTAAGTATGTTCCCTTTCACACACATATATAGAATATACGTACGTCCGCCCGTTCAAGGGTATGCATTTACTACAATGTTGGCTTGGTTACCGGCTTTCTCTGCCTGACATTTCGAAGAGTATTTTAAACTGTACTATGTGATACAACTACACTTTAAAATACAATCTCTACCTATTGCATTTGCATGGACACCGCTGTCTAAATAGGTTACTTATATATAGTTATATTAAAGAAACAAGGTGGTTTTAGATCTGTTCCTGAGGAATAAAAAAATCATTTAACTGTCCTGCATTACAACTCAGTCTGCAGACATAAATAAATTGCCACATAAAACCTTAAACATGGCAAAATTTAAAATTAGATAAATGTGGAAGAATCTAATAAGAACATAAAAAGCGGTATCCTCTTTTACCAAAGAAAAATCTAGTTTTATTTATTCTAAAAAAAACACTGCCATTATGATCGACAGATAGACTTATATCTTCTACGTTTTGTATTACAGTGGTAATTTACAAACATATATTATGGACAAACACCATATGGACCCACCAGATCTGAAGTAACTATTTGTAGGTCATACAAATATCTGTTCAGGGAGGTAATCAAGCCCACGACCTACACCGCAGCTAACATCTTAGCCACTACGGCAACCGATATTTAAATTCAAAGTAGATTGCTATTATGCTCAATAATTATATCAAAACCAGATGAGACTCAACCAATGTCAGCATTAGCTAAATTTAAGGATAAAACGATATAACGATGCTTTTATCAGACTTATTTTGTGTCAGGTATTTTCAAAAGTGACAGAACACCATTAAAAAGCAATGGAGAGAAACCAGGCATAATATACTTATCGTAATCCCAGCGTCACTTTCAGTACGAATGAAATCTATCATTCATCAGTTGTCCAATTAAAATCCACCTTCTCCTATTATGCGGTGGCAGTCAATGGCGGACTCCCTGGTATGCGAAAGGGGTTTGCATGTAAACCTCGTCCACGGCAAGCGGAATCCACAAAGTGATCAATTAGCATTTCTCTGTTAGAAAGGCCCTTTAGACCCCACGAGGATAGCAACACCAGGCTTACAGGCAAATTCTTAGTAATACTATAAATGGGAAAGTCAGTTTTTGTTCGTTTGTTACATTCTCATCATGACTACCAAATATGACATTTTTCATAAATATATGACGTAACGCAGGTCAAGTGTATTCCATAGGGTAGATGAGCAATCAACCCAGATTAAAGTACATAACAGTATGATGAATATGATGGGATTAAACCTAACTAGTTGCCTTTTCTTACTATATTCCAGGCCAAATATAAAGATATATTGGACCTAGCATGTAGAAAGCAGGGTCATGTAATAGTAAATAGATCCCGGAATAAGATCTTTTCAAAGAATCGATGAAGAAATGTATATTACGCTACAATCCGCAAGAAAATCCTAGTTATTGCATACTATACGGAAGCTTCGTTTGTATTTGGCCAAAAAAGATAGCTCTTGATTGGCTGACGCTTCACCAACCACGAGTCGTTATTCACAAATTTGACGATAAGACAAACACACGGCTTTACGAGCCGTATCTTAAACACTGAGCAATGTTTAATGCAAACTGACTAAAAGGGGCGTAAAATCTCATCAATCCACCATTATTTTATTCTGGCAACATTGTTCCAACATTATTTATGCTTAGCAACTCCCGCATCGTTACTTGACGTAAGCCTTTACAAGCGTGACTTTATATCGGGCTTCGGTATTATCTCGTCATTACGAGACTGTCGATCCCGTGAGTCATTTTTAAATCCAAAATCTTTTTTAAGGCACTTAAGTTGTTTAAAATTTAAATTTAACATCAACTTAACTACTTTTATAGTAATAAAATTATCATTGCACGTTATGTAAAATAAATCACAACCCTTTGGGGTTTCAAATAGCCACTAAACTTTAAAATATAATTAATGTTTCAGTTTAGAGAAAATTTCCTTAAAGTTTTCGTTTCCAGTTTTCTTGTTTAAGCTTTCCACTAATATAAATAAAATATTTAACTGTTTTTTTTTTATTTTTTGAAACTCGGTGGAACAGTTTCTTTTTTTAAATTAAAGTAACAAATTTCTTTTTAGAACCGTCCGCATCTAAGGAGTTTGAAGATCGATTTTGCTGTTTTCTGTAGAAAATAATTATATTTAAATCTTAACAACTTTACTCACGATTTTCGCAGTTTATTTTTAAATTTTATCACCCTATGTTTTAAACCCTTTACAGCGTTCATCGTCACGGATAGGAGTCAGATGTTTGATGATGTGTTGTCACTTGTTAATCCTGCATACCGTCGACTTGAATATTAATTATTAGTCCGATCTACGCAGTAACTACTTATTAATGTTAATCCTTAGGTCTTGCAGTGTGTTAAATATATAAAGCTATTCAATTTTATATGTCTCATTTTCTCCTTAAGTCTCAGAAACAATAAAAGACATCTACGAATTTTCATTTCCTAAAATGTCGTAGGATCTAAAAGACCTTCTAGACTGAGACTACTTCGTGTTTGTGCCGTCTGAATAGGATAAGTTTTTTTCTTATTTCGATTTTTAACCGTGACAGAGAGCAACCTTCGGTTTCGCGTCGAGTCGACAAACATTTAATACAAGGTATTCGTATTGGAACATCCCCTGTACGAATACGAATACATTATGTTAATAACATCTTGCCGGGTTGTGTTTCGCCTGTTTGCACTTTTATAATAATTGTATATCTATTCGTAACTTCATGAACCGTTCTGATATATTTACAATTACACAGACGTAAAAAAAAAACATACTGTATATTCGTTATAAATTCACTATTAGTGTAAATCTGGATCAAAAATTGATGTGAAATTTAAATTTAATACTGCCTCAAAATGTTTAAAAACACTTAAGTGTAGAAATATTTTCTTAGAGATTAATATTCTCTTTTTTTCTGTAGCCGGCATCCAAAAAGTTAGGTTTTATTATTTTAGCACTGATAGTATATAATAACTATAAATTTATACAATTCTATAAGACTGTTTAATTAGCAATATTCCGCGAAAAAATCCCCTAACAACCTGCAAGCAAATATA
>JAOCPS010153731.1:0-14670 GCA_025505425.1 Graphium colonna
CAAAACTATTGTGTATATATATATATATATATATATATATATATATATATACACACACACATATATTTACGACTATTGTGATTTATTTACTTACAATAGGAATATTAAGATATCTCAGAGCAGTTCTAAGGCAGGAATGCAGCCCTGTTGGTGGCACCCACCATACTTTAGGTGGCGGAGTACCTTTTGTAACTATATGGCGCAGTACCTGTAAAATAAAAACATATATTAGATTATGCAAAACATTAACTAAAAATTGTTTATTATATCCATATAATTAAATAATGTTAAGTTTATTGCTTTATTACTTAGATAGACATCCTAAAACTGTCCTATACTAGTTTTTAACTTTTTTCTTTGTTTAATTAGTGCATCTAGCCCATGCATAATCTCCTATAGTACCGGCATGTTGAACATTTTGTATACATTTTTACTGACCAAACAAAACAATATTCAGAGAGGGAACAAATCAAATGAGATTGCCTGGTTCAAGAATATGGCAATTGGTGGTATTTGGTTGTATAATATCTGTTGTCCTTTATTGATGAGCAATTGTTACTAGTCTTATATGAGGTATTTTAAATAATAAATAAATTTATTTCAACCATTAAGTAAATTAATAAATAAATTAAATCAATTAAACAAAAAATAAAACAAAATAACTACAAACACTAAATAAAAATCTATTAACTTATCCCTAAAGATTATAGAGAAATGGGATTGATAATAAAAAAAACGCTAAAACCACACAATTGCCACTGTCAATATCAGTACAGGATTAAATTGATGGACTTTTTCAAGAATAGACATAGATAGACCTCTACATTAGATGCACAGTACATGCAATCAACAATATTAAAAATACCCATCGCATGAACTGATGTACATATATGTCTGTAGCATTGCACTCTACAAACAATTCAACCAAGTTTAATATGGTTAATTTTATTTGAATGGTGACTTCATTGAGTGTTCTCAGCTCTGAATTACCAAATATCTTTAGCAGTCTGACGATCCCTTTTAAGTTAATGGAGAATTTTATACAAATTAGATATTTGTACTTGTTATAAATCTTAAAAATTTTATCACTCAAAAACAAACCTAATTTTTAGTTGCAAATAATTTTAACCAATAGACAATAATGATAGAAGGGACACAAAATACAATGTTAATAAAATTAATAACAAAAAATTGTGCATGATTAGTTTCTGGGAGAAAAAGTGTATTTTTTGATAAAAATTCATTTTTACTTGCTAATATTTTTAATCAATAAAGAACTGTGGTAACTAGCACAGACAAAAAGCAAAATTAGAAAAAAAATAGGGGGAGCTGGTAAATTATCACATTGGGGTTAGATTAGAAAAATTTACTTTTATTTTAACACAAAGAATCTTGCTTTTTTACACATGTAAAGGTTATTAACCTTTACATGTGTAAAACTGGTAACATTTTTCAAGTATTTACAAATATTTACTAGAACAAATGACCCAATTGGATGTCTGTAATGGTGGCAATTAGAAATTAGGAACTTTATTTTTTTTTTCACAAAACTATACTTATGCAAGAAATTTAACTTTTCATCTTTACTAGTGACCATAGTTCTTTGCCAATTCACAATATTAAAAGGTAAAAATTATTTTATTGTTGAGTGATCAAGTTACCTAAATATTTTAAGTTTTGAATTTATTATGCTAAATCATAGATAAAATTCAATTATTTATATTGCTCTATGGGCAATAATTGTTTAAAATATTGTACATTCAAACTATTGAAACAAAATAGCAACAGAGTAGTGTACTTACAGAATTTACTCTTTGTCGGTATGTTGATTGAGTCTGAATCCAATGTTGAGGAACTGCTGGTGGAGTAGGGTGGGAACCATTAAAGCAGACACAAAGAGCCACCTGATGTTCTGCTAATGCCTGAGCCAATGTTGTCAAAAATTGAACACATCTTGCCCACTGCCCACCACAGGCCCAATCTAAAATTATAAAAATTGTTAGATGATACGAGATATAGATTTTTTTATTAGGTAATAAACACAAACGTTACCTGAAAAATATCCTCCATAAAGGCGGTCTAGACATCCCTCTGCGTCAAGAACTAGACGAAAACCGCCGGCGTGATTTCTGGCGATCCTAAATAAATCAACACCTACTCCTTCATTTTCTAAAAATGTCTGTAGATCTTGTATGCCCATGATGATAGGCTACTTTAATATTTTAACAATTCGATCGAACACGTTCGCCTCGACTAATTAATCTGCAAAATTACTGATATAGATTAGTATTCAAATATTTTAATGCTAGTAAAATCCGCAAAATTATCAGATGTTGATTATATACAATATAATGTGTTGGAAATAGAAATAGTTTAAAATAAAAAACAGTAAAAAAAAAATAGACTACATAACCGGCACGTTTTTGATGAATACTAGAAAGGTATATAAAAAAAGATTAACTTATTCCTACGGTAAACTAAAATAACGGTAAATAGAGCTATTGACAAAAATAAATACATAAACTTTACAAACCTTTACTTAAAAAACCATGCCAAGAATGAATTCCTACAGCAGCAAAGACTTGGAAACGGAAGCCATTTGTAATTTAGTAATTTTCTGACCCTTCCTTGCACTTTATAGCAACATAGACAAAATCAACAATAACAGATAAAAATAGCAATGCCAACGATATATTGATGTAAAAACGATGTGATACTAAAAATAGGTTAAACAAGATATTTAAACTCTTATTCAAATTATCTTACATACTTACGAGCTAATATCAATGATTTCATTATTATAAATAATTATTGTAGTATTATAAAGAATGCAAGATTAAATTTTGATAATATTGTTTTTAATAATTTATATTTTTTGGCGAAAATTGTCAGTGTCATAATGCAACAAAACCACCAACGAAATGTTGTGATAATTAAACATAATCACATCTAAATTAGATTAGCAAACTTCGCATGCGATATTATAGTGCACAAATGTACGCGCAAACACAGATGCACTCTCTGTTCCTTTACTCTCATAGCCCAATGGGACAGATATCCGACACGACCGGACAGAGATCAGACGTGGGACCGACTTTTCACATGCCCTTCCGACGCATGGATCATTTTTCATTCCAGACAATTGGTTGATCAGCTCGCATTGCCCTAATCCAATCAAGAAATAAAAACACAAAGTCATTGACCCCTCGCGGGATTCAAACCCACGACCCCTGCCTTACAAAGCAAACGTCCATACCACTAGGCTACGGAGGCGGTTGACTCCTAGTAGGAGTAGGAACACAAAAGTACTTGATTTCGACTGACCATTACCTTAAACGATATAGTGAAGCAGATCACTAGAAATCTATAAAAAACCAATTTCGTGTTCATAGAAAAATTGTATTATTTGAAACAGCGCCCATAAATATTTAGTAAAAAAGTTTTATGAGTAAAACACAGACAATTACTAAAACATCTGTATTTAATTTTGACATATGTCGCTTCCTCTGTACTGTATCAGTTCGTTTGTTCATACTGACAGTTGTCTTATTGGGGCGTTACATACTAAAAAAAGCGTGAAATGATGTGCATCCATTTATATTTTACAACTTATTTTCGTGGATAACTGTTGAACAGAAAGTTGAATTGCCCAAAACAGAAAAAAAAAATTACTTCAAAATCAAGAGATGCAATAATAAGATTCTTGTGTTACATATCTGGCTTTCTTTCTTGTGGATTGATTTTTTGAAAACGATTTATAAAAATTAGTAATGCCGGAGCAAAGCAATGATTATCGTGTTGTAGTTTTTGGTGCTGGTGGTGTCGGGAAAAGTTCCCTAGTGCTACGTTTTGTTAAAGGCACGTTTAGGGAATCTTATATTCCTACTATCGAAGACACTTATCGACAAGTAAGCCTTTATTTTGCTTCAAAAATTCATTGTTCAGTTTATTTTTATACATTATATATATTTAAGATTTTAATAAACCAAGGCAATAGTTATTTTTTTTCATTCTTTTCCATATTGTTTATTTTAACGCCTTTTTGCTGATATCTAATATTTTATCTATTAAAAATATAACTGTAATTTCTTAGGTCCATAAAAGCTTTTCTGTAATTGTTTAAAAAAAAACTAATGCATATTTCTTTGCTAATTATTAACGTGTCTGGACCTGTGAATAATAATTGATAAGACATGTCTAAAGTAAAATTTAGGGGTTGGTATTATTTTTCGATAAAACGAATAATAATTGAAAAAGTTAATAATTTGCATGGTAAGTCCCATCATTGACGACAATTGTGTTAGATCCATTCATAAATATTTTTAATTGATTGAGAATTGTAATTAAAGTAAAATAAAAGTAATTTAAACCGAAATATAGCATTGTGAAATATGACATTGGCTTAATTACCATTTCTTTTAATTTTTAAATGTAAATTAAATATTTAATATATAGGGTGTCACCTTCAATATTCAAGGATGTTATATGTAGGGATCATATATAATGAAGAAAAATAGTATTACATATAAACCAAATAGTAAACATAATTTAAAGTTAAAAAAAAAATTATTGCACAATTCATATTGAACCTAGCTCACATGGCATAGCTGGAGTGGTGGGGGGGTTGATGACCTGCGGCTTGCTCAATTGTGTAGGCACCGCACTGTAACTCCACACTTCATTAATTTTTTGGAAAATTTCAGCTAAAATTATGACCCTAATTTTAATACTTAAATATGATGGCAATTGAGTTCCGAGTGCTTTCCTTTAACATTATTGAGGACTCACCAATCATTCTGTATATATTCAATTTTTATTTATCATTTTAATATTATGCAATATTTCAATCCGTTTCATGTTATGATGAAGTTTTCTTAATATTTTAAGTATTTTTATATTGTCTTATTTTAGTTTTTTTTTTACTATTTGTGTCATAATATTTAATATTTGTTATATGACACAAACCATATATAATGATTAAGAGAATTTACATGCTAAGGGCAAAGTCATAATAATAACAATCCATACCATATATAACACATAGTTATATACTTTTAATATTAGTATAATATAATTATATAGTTATAGATTATCATTTTGTTCCTCATTTTAATTTTTTTTAAACATTTTCAGGTAATTAGCAGCAACAAAACTATCTGTACCCTACAAATAACAGACACTACAGGATCACATCAGTTCCCAGCTATGCAAAGATTATCAATCAGCAAGGTAACCTTTTTTTTTCATCAGCTGTTACTGTTCCACTGCTGGTCAAAGGCATCTTCTGCAGCCCCCCATTTTTCTTGGTCTTGCGCAAATTTTTACCAGTCTGTTTTGTATGTGACATTGCCTGCCTTTAGGCACAATTAAGTAGCTGGGATTGCCCACTTGTTATACACTAACATTTGACTCATGCAGCTCTGTATTACTCACATGGTCAATTCTATTGAGTCCCAGTGCATTTCATGGTACTTTGCCAGAACTGGAGTTTGGACTTCTGATGCCCTGTTAGTGACTAAGTTTGCTTTCTGTATTTTAGGACAAGTAGAACAGATATGTTCATGAGCATAGCAAGTTATATTGCCAATTGCCCTTCATGAGAGATTTTAACAACCAGAAGCTTCAGGCATATTCCTTCTGGTGGTGGATTTCTCCTTTTTTAAAGCTTATTCTCATTATCATCTGAGAATTTTTACCCCCATACTGCCTTGTTGAAATTTTAAAAAAGTCTCTGGAAGCATAATACTAGACTATGGTGGATAGCCAATTTCAAACTCCGTAGCATTTAAGGAAACTCACAAGATGAGCGATGTGAACAGACATATTGTCACTTTTTTTTTAAAAAAAAACTTGCAGAAATTTGCAAATTCTCTTCTGTTCAACTGCATCACAAGCCTTGCCCAATGAATTAGCGTGGTACTTGCCATTCATCGTAGTTCCTTTAGCCAAGTAATTGATATAGCCTTTCTCTATCCTAGAAATAGTTGCTATAATCTTAGAGGCCGTCTTTTCCACTTTCCAAGTTTTTTAGTGGCTTATCTTCTTTTTAAATCACTGCATCAACTCTTGGAAAGAAAGGAAGGAAGCCAGTTTTACCTACGTTCACTATGCCTGCCAAGATGTTAGTGCCTTTGAAAATTCTAACAATAAATTCTTAATTAGAACTGTTAATTGGAAAGGCTAGGGAGATTTTTATGATATAGTAACATCTTCCAACCTATAATACTGCATACTTCTTATATTTTACGCTTATGACTTGTTCCTACAACTTAATTTAAAAACAATTCCACACAGGGTCATGCATTTATATTGGTATATTCTGTAAGCAGTCGACAATCCCTGGAAGAATTAAAACCAATATGGCAGACAATCAAAGAAATAAAAGGCACAGAGCTGCCGAACATTCCAGTGATGTTAGCTGGAAATAAATGTGACGAAAGTCCAGAGATAAGAGAAGTTTCTGCTGCAGAAGGACAAGCACAAGCTCAAACTTGGGGAGTTTCTTTTATGGAAACATCAGCAAAAACAAACCACAATGTAACACAGCTCTTTCAAGTAAGTTAAATTGTAATTTAAAAAATATTATAATGTATATAGTTTAAATACATAGCTTCTTTCTTTATAAACAACCAGGATGATGACCGGTTGGCGCAGTTGGTAAGACACACGGAGCAAATATTTTTACGACCTCCAACTAGTTGTTTCGGATCTGGGTGTTTGTCTTTGTGCAATTAATATTTGTAAAAGGCCCTTGTAACACAATACTTTGATCTTAAAATAAGGGTATCTTTTTATTAAAAAAAGCTCGGTTTTAAAGGGCAGAAAATTGTATTTTAAGGTTTTAAAGGGCAGAGTATGTAAGGTTGCATAGACTTCTTATGGAGTTTGACCATCCTCTCTAGCCGTTGCACTGCTGCCTTCCCAATCTGGGCTATTCTCACAACTTCTTTTTCACAGTCGCCACCCACAACAGTTAAAAATCCAAGATAGCCAATTTGTGCATGGTATTGCGGTCTGATAGTTCTCCTATTTGCTGTAACGTGCTCTTTATCCACAAACATGAGCTTTGTATTAACCTGATTGATGTGGAGCCCATATTCCACTCTCAGTTGTTAGCTTGGCTGGTTCCATTCCACCAGACCCTAAAATGGTATCGCATAACAAACGAAGCTGTTCTCGGCGGGGCGTAGCTTGTCAGCACCACGGCCATGCTTAAGCAGCAGCGGCTGAGATAGCTGGGCCACGTGCGACACATTGAGTAGTCTCGTTGCCCAGGCGGATTCTGCTTGGGGATATTGCAGAGGTAAGGAGACCCGTAAGCAGACCCATTTTACGGTTCAAGAACTCCGCTAAGCGTGATATGGTTGCTTCCAACATCTGTAGCAACCAATGGGAAGACCTGGCCGCGGATCGCAACAAGTGGCGACATCTTGTTCATGACGGGCATTAAACCATGAAGACACCTGGTTTGGGTTATTAAGGGCGAAAAGTACGACTCTTCACAAGCGGGCCTCCAACACCCGACCACCTGAGTAAGCTTATCATGCTTGTGGCCGGGGGTTCAATCCCGTATAGGCTTCTTTGACACGAGCGCGAGTGTCGCCGTGATGCTGCTAAAATCATCTGCCACGGATAACAAGTCCTGTTAATATAATGGTAGTATCATCTGCAAAGCTTAGATTATTAATGAGGTGTCCTCCAATCCATACACCTCCACAACTCTTCTCATCATATGTTCGCCTATGAGATTAAAGAGTTATGGTGAAAGAATAAACCTTGGTCTAACTCAATGGTTGGTTTAGAAGAATTCCAATTCAGTGTCACTGTTCTGATCCTAGAAGTGCCTTCGAGGTACCGTTTCTGCACAAGAAAAATTAGGTAATCTGATATACTTGGAAAATCTTTCAACTGATACAGTCTAAGGCCTTTGCATAGTTAACCGAGCTTTTTTTTATGGAAAGGAATATAAACGAGCAGACGGTTCACCGGATGGTAAGCGATCCCGTCGCCCATAGACAAATGCAACATCCGGAGAATTGCGAGTGCGTTGTCAACCTAGGTGATCGGATATAATAGGTTTATTGGATAGGATGGGATCGGGATTAAGGATTTGTAGAGGATAGGAATAGGAAAACAAAAGGGTAGACATGGCCATCTGGCATCCCCAAAAGTCATGAATAATTTATTTTATGCCGACTTTATAAAGGGCGGTGGTACTTCTCCGGGCGTGCACGGCCGTAGAAGTGCAGCAAAAGCTGTGAAAAGTTGTTATGCTCTACCATCTCTAAGATAGTACCATAGCATAGTACCAATAATATAGAGTGAACAGTATCTATAATAATCACATGGGAAAAGCCAGAAAGTAGCTTTTATTAATATATTATAAACATATAATTTGGAGCAATTGTATTTTTTTAAATATGTTATTTATTTAATGTTTTAAGGAATTATAAAGCACTTAAAATTGAGCTTCTAAAAAATTCTGTCTTTGACTTTTCAATTATAACACATTTTTTGAGTGAAGTCAATAAATAAGATATATATTATAGACATGATAAACAAATCCTTATTTCAACACTAATTTGTTTAAACTTTAAATATTTTTTTCAGGAACTTTTAAACATGGAAAAAAACAGAAATGTATCACTGCAGGTTGATGGGAAAGGAAAAAAGAAAAAGGATAAGATTGTTAAAGATGGGGGAGAGGCATCTGCTAGTGGTAGGGAGAAATGTTGTGTTATGTAGGTGAATATTTGGTTTTAACAAGAACCCACCAATTTCATGTAGTTGTCAAGTAATAAGCGATATTGGTACTTGTTTCATTCCATCACTTATTACTTGTGTGGCTATATGATTATGTATGCTCTAGTTTTGATTCTAGTCATTAACTTTGTCCTTGTTAGGACATCACAGGTTTAATATATTGCATTTTAATAAGTAGATATAGTATAAATGCCTTTAACAAAAAATTTCATTATAGAGGGAATTTTGACAGACACTTCATCAAAATGTATATTTTGCTAACTTTAATATTGTTTTTTATTTACACTAGTTATTGAATATGGACTGACAAAACATTGTATGGATGCGAAGGAATTCCATAAGTGTAAAAATACAACGAAAAGTCTCTAGGACTTGCTGTTATTCAATTGTATGTATTTTAATATATGTATTGAAATAAAATGTTTCGTTAAGATTTAAGTACCTAAAAAATGCTACATTCCTAAATAAATACGTTAATTTTTCACAAATTAAAATTAACTGTATGTTAAAATTTAATTTATGTGCCTAGTCATAATGACGAGACTTTGCAAGCAATAATACAATTCAATAAGTGATTGTATTATTTATTGTTAAGAAATTTCCCTGAATTTCAAATGTGGTAGTATTTATAGTGACTAGCGCCAAATATTAACTACAGTAGGCAGCATGCATTCTCATTGCTTTCACTTCAAATTTTACCTCTATCTGGATAGTGTCATTGTGAGAAAATATAGGTATGTGCCAAATTAGAAAACAAACAATAGCAGTAGTCAGTGTAACAAGTAATAGCTTTGAACGCTTTGAAAAAAGTTTGAAATGTTTTCATAGTATGTCATCGGATACACTATAAAATCCAAATGTATGTAACATTGTAGGATGTTTGTAACTATACTATCATTTTGCGACATTACACAAAGCTGGTATATATTTTTGTTCATATTACCTTTTTATTGGTTATGTACTATGAAAGCTCTTCATTTTATGACCAAATAAAATTACGGAAATGGTATGTTAAGGCTTAACATTGCAGCTTTGCAATATTAAAATTATGCAAAAATATTCGAATTATTGTGTATTTGGAATATTAGACAGATTGCAAATGCTGGAGGGTTGTAAAAAAATATAACAAGCACAGATTGTTACACATCTTACAAATTCTATATGAAGTCTTTTTGTTCCAATTTATTTGCATTATGAGTTGTTGACACTTCCAATTTAACATTCACATCATGGATATTAATGAAATTTAGAGCAATATCTTTTATTGTTATTGCTTGGATACAAATTTCTATGAAACTTAACTTCCATAAATGTAACATATTTTTAGATTTATTTTAAAGCAATAATTCGTGAGCATTTTCATTTTTCTAGCAAGCTTTAGAAACATGGTATATGAAGTATCATTAATTTTTCTACCATACCACAATGACATTATCAGATTTTTTGAGACTTAGCTTGAGGAAAATTAAAATAATTTGATTATTTATAAAATAAGCTAAGCATTATATTAAAAAGTAGCTGTCGCTAGTTAATATGCACTTTATTTAATATCATTCACTTACATATCCAATTAGTAATGTCCATAGTTTAACATTTTATCTAGTTTGTTGATAACTATCGTCACTAAATATGCAACATATTAGTGAGGTTATATTGGATAAGAGCATAGGGACAGTTATGTACAAGACAAAAGCTTAAATTATAATGTTAAAGTTGGCAGGTTGGATATTTACTTAATATTTTAATTTAAAGATTTATTGGTTTGCCTTTCTTCTATACCTTTTTGCTTATTGGCAGCATTTGTGACCATTTAGAGTGTAAAGGGTGAATTAATTGTTATACACTGATTGTTATAACTGGACCAATGTTATTTGATGTTGATCGATGTAATGTTACCATAGGCTCATTTACGTTAATGTGTTATATGTGTTATTTAACATGAGATGTTTTCAATTTTATGTGAAAAAAAATTATACCTAATTGGCCAATGTCTTTGTTGTTAAGTCAAATCATCGAATATTATATTAGCTTATAATAAAAAAGCAAAATAGTGTGATAGCTAGTTTTATGGACAGATTAAATTGGATCAGTGGTGAAAATTTGAAAAATAATAGTGTCAATGTATTAGTTTTATCATTTTACTGTACTTTGAGCACTTATTGTTATCAAATTATTTGTTTTAAGTTATAAAACATTATTGTAGGTTCACAATGTTAAACGAATTTGTCTATTATATAACGGAAAAAAAATGTTACTGACCGAGTAGGTGCCTTAGGCTACCAGATAAAACACCAATATTTGTTATATAAAATAATACTATGAAAACTTATTTATAGCACGAAATACCAAAGTTAAAGAGATCTTTCATTGCAATTTCAAAGAGGTTTAATGTTTTAGACCTTATTTCTTGTAATAAAAATTTACTCATATGCAAACATGTTTACCTTAACTAGTACACTTAAACTGTTTCAGGGAAATATGGTATGGACCAAGTGATAAATGGAAGTGTTAGTAAAGTAACATTTAATATTAGTAAGAAAAGTTATAAATAAGTATGTAATACGTAGCTAAATACAGTAAAATCTACTGAGACAAAATAAATGACAATAAATTACTTCTAGTTGCAGCAAGTACAAGGCATCTACTTTAGTCATAGTGCTTAAACACTTAGTCATCTAATGTGTAGATGTTATTCAATATTACTCATTCGAAAAAATGCATTACAATTTCAGTTTTTGAAAGCATTGTTCATTACAGTAGTGTTAGTTTATTAGTATGTTTTTACTTGCCTAAATTTGAATCAAAATATAAATCTGTGAGAAAGTGAATATCTTGCGCAGTATTACATAAATATCGGCAATATGTTTTGCCAATAAATAATACTTATAAAAATCGCCAAGAGTTTGGCTTATTATTTCGTTGATGTGCTTAAAAATATTTTTTATATGACAACCTATAAATGATTTTTTTTCTAGTTCCATTTTTAGTTCTTTTATATATATTTTACGATAATTAAATTATCTTATAAACGAGTAAATATTTTCCATCATTCAGTGTTTCTAAATAGAAAGAAAATAAGTTTTTGTGGTTGTCGACAATAATATTTCATGATTTAGTCAGTTTGGTCCATAACATATATTGCTGTGAATAGTGTTCTAAACTTTATAACTAATAACAGTGTATTTCATTCAATATTTTACTGTAATTTTATTAAATATTATTGCAGTTTTCTAGCGCTTCACACTTGCCACTATTACTGATAATCCTTATTAATAGTGCATGGAAATCTCCCAGGAATACTTCCTTTGACCTATTGTTTCCTAGGAGGTTTTTATATTTTAATTAGAAATTTTATTTTTACATATGTTATAATTTTATTATTTTTTATATAACTTCTCATACATTACATGTATTCAACGTCTTGCTAACTTTTTATAATTTAACACGATCTCTAAGCGATTTAGATCTCATTATTATAGACATTTTATAACAATAAAAAAGTTTAGTTTGAACATAGAAAGTTTGTTTAAAAGGTAATAATTACACAAATTGTTTGTTCACGATTTGAAATTAAATGAAGTACAAGTAACTTTTTTATAGTTAAGACACTTAAAGACGTTCTCCTTTTTTTTATTTTCGTCGATAATCGATTAATCAAGCTTCTAAGAATTTTAACAAATAAAAATCCTTTACATCGTTTCCACATTTACAATTGGCTCATCAATTTGGATATTTTCGATTAAGCCTACGACTACATTACTTAAATCTTTAAAAGTTAATAACTCCCTAGCAACTCCAATTGCTTTAAATTGTTTACTAACGCTATTGTATACAAACTTACTTAATAGTTAATACTGAAGGTTCTTACAAAAAACTTATTTGATCAATATATTTAAGTACTTTCATCTAATCTCGCAGAAATTTATTGTATAAAAATATATTCAAGCCGAACGAGTGAAAGTATACCTTAATAATTTTAGGTTAAGCTTACAAATCTTTCTTATTTATTATATAAGCATTTTTGTTTACAATAAACTTTCAATTAATAAATGCTTTTTACAAATCATTATTGCATGTCTAATTAACCAAACTACACCGAAGGTAGGTAATATGCCTGAATCGTTAAAATTTTAAATCTCCGTTTTTTAATAGTTGAATAAAGTAATTTTTAGAATTAAATATTTGCTTTAACAAAACCATTATTACTAGTAACTTTGTTTATGAACTAAAAGTATATTGTAATGATCTTGCCCATTTGAAGTCGGGTCTTTCTCTATCTCGCCAATAAATCATATTGCAATGTATGCGACAACATTCATATATTTTTAAAATATTATACTTTTTTTTAAATAAACTTTACAAGCATGACAAAATTTCTAAAACTACTACTAATTAAAGTTACTAAGTAATAGATTTGTTTAGTGCAAACCCTCAGTCCGAGGTATACCTGCACGACCTTAGAAACGTGGGTATGTTTCGTGGAGCCCTGAACCCATGAAAATACTTAAAAAGTGAATGTGATTTTAAATTAAACAATTTCAAGAATTTTACTGCGGTTTTTTTTATATTACAACTGACGTTTTAAACCCTTTGCAGGGTTCTTAGTCACGGGTAGGACTGAGGGAGGTGTTTGATATCCTGGTGTCACTTTTCAATACTGCATACCGTCAGCTTGAATATTAATTTTAGTCCGATTTACGCAGTACCTACTTCGGTGTCTTTAGGTCATAATGCCCTGTTACTAGAAGCTAGAGGGCAAAAGACCTAGAGGTAGGATTAGGAAGTAGTGGTCGGACTAAATATCTGAAACACGAGATAACTTTCAGTACCACATTACGGTCCTTAGGAATGAGGAAACTACTGATAAGAAGAATAGAAGGTCTCGCAGCAAGGGTTCGAAACGTCGGGTGATAAAATTTAAATTAAAACGCGATAAAATTTTAGTTTTTATTTAAACTTTATTGTTACCCTTAAATGAGGAATACAAATGGTGGACTTAATGCCATTTAGGCATTCTCTACCAGTCAACCATGGGCGTGGGGAGTTTGTGGTAGGTACAAAATACTACAAATATTACATATACATAATATTTAAATATTTATATTAAAAACCTTATAGTAAGAAATAATAAATCATACATATGATTTCAATACATAACATAAATATTAATACATGGAACTAAATGACAGGTATGTATTCGAGTTAGGTGACGTTTGGCAGGGTACCAAAATGTGAAGTCATGTGTGTGTGTGTTATGAATTAGTACTAGGGATGGGCCATTTTAGCAATTTTTTCACTTGCTATCGGTTATATAACGTTCTTTTTGTATGCTTCTAATATTAATTACAATATTATAATATACCAAATTGAATATATATTTATATAATACATATATATCGAATAAATAATATAATATATACAATATGGTTAATCATTACATAAATAGATATAGCCCAGCCAGACAGTCGCCCTCGGCAGGGGAGACCAAACGGCCGAGAGTTAGGGCGCAAGAGAAAGAAACCGGCGGACGACGGAAAGAGGTTGTTGCCTGTGCAAATACTCAGGGTTAGAAAGCGCCGAACAACCGGAGATAACATGCCGAAGCGACTCGAGGTGTCTCCTATAGTTCTTGGTCCTAATAAATGATCTTGTATTGCTCAGGCCGAAACCCGAAACGAAGCCAATTCAAAGAGGCGGTAGTGTCTACGAAAGGCTCGTGAAGAGCCTTGTAGAAACGCCCATGGAGCTCCTTCCCTTTCCGTACGATCTCTCGGTTGAAGACGCTTTGTATTGCCGGGTCCTGCCATTGCTCGTTGGCTAAGGATAGAGAGGTCAGTCCTTTGTCACTCTGAATGACGTCTGCGTAGAATGCCTCATCCGATTTCGTCAAGAAATAATTACGGAGAC
>JAOCPS010153842.1:0-14670 GCA_025505425.1 Graphium colonna
AAGAATCAATTAAAACTTTTATGCTTTAAAAAATCTACATAATTTCTGAACTTAAAAGAAACGAAGGAATTTTAAGATGACGAGGGAAAAAAAAATACATAACAGTATGCAAATTTATTATGAAAACTAATAAATTGTTAAAAAATAAAATTTCTTATGAATAAATATGCAACAAGAAAAATGAACAGTCAAAATTAATAAATTAAGTTAAACTGTACAAAAATAAGTTAGATTTAAGTAGGTATAGATATGATCAAGATACCTTATACCTGCAAACTAAGATTAAGAGCTTGACAAATTCACTGCAATAAATGATTGATAACTATGAGTTATTTCAAAAACAAAATCAGGAGCATAATAATCCAGCTGATAATTTATTGGACTTATGTAAATATAACTTTGATAGATTTAACTCTTGTACTAGCAAAAATTCATATGATTGCTTGGCATCAAATTCTCAGAGTAATCCCAAAGCACAATATACATACATGACAAATATATAAATAAACGTAATAAACAATTAAAATCCGACGTTAATTCCAATAAGGCACAAATGTTGTAATTGTGTCAGATAACATAGGTCAAGGTTTTGGCTCTCTTCTTAGAAAACATATCAAAACAAAAGCGTACAAAATATATATTCAACTATTGTCAGTTACCAGCATAACATTGACAAAATTTTAACATTGAAATTGACTTAAAATAATACTGTTGTATTATTTCACGGGGATAGTTTGTCTGTAAGGAAACAGGAAGATGGTAATAATTTAGAGGCCTTAATTCATTTACAATAAGAGAGTACGTGTAAATTTATGATTTGTCATTTCCTTACTATTTTTTCCTTACATAGGAATAAAATAAATACATATATAGCCTTAATATGGCTATTTAAAATATAATTCAGCGCCATAGTGACGCATTAATAATTTTATTAAATCTCACACAAAGCCGAAGTTGCGATGGCTGCCATTCGAGACGCAGGCTTCGAACTGGTCGAACACCCGCCCTATTCTCCAGATTTAGCAACTAGCGAGCTTTTATTTGTTTTCTCGGCTCAAGGAACACCTCAGGGGCAAGAAATTTGAGGATGATAGCGAGGTAATGGCTGCTATAGAGGCATTTTAGGATAGCCAAAATATAGATTTTTTTAAAGGGTATTTTAGGTTTAGAGAAAAGTTGGACTAAATGTATCGACTTTTTAGGAAACTAGGTAGAAAAAAAAAGTAAATTAAAACTAGAATCGTTGTTTTATTATATTCATTACGATTACTTTTTGATCGCCCCTCGTTCGATGTCCATGTGATCTGCGTAACAGAGCCATGGTTGGATAAACATTATAATATGATAGACATAGAGAACTATAAATTGTCGAGTTCGTTCGTAAGAGTAAACGCTACTCGTGGTGAATATCTTGTACTAGTAAGAAATTATGTAGTTTGTAAAAATTGACAGGATGTAGTAGCATTCCTTGTCGAACGTTCTATAGAATTGTCCTGCGTTAAGATTCAACAGTATGTTATATTATGCATGTATCGGCCCCCGCTCTGATAATTTTGACACGTTTGAAAATAAGATGGACGATGTAATTCAAAAACTTAGTTCCAATAATAAATCTATAATTGTGTGTGTCTACTATAATATAGATCTTTTACGTGTAACACCTCTAAGCAACTGACTCTTAGTTTATTTAATTCTCTTAAATTAACAAATATGTTCTGTGATCCAACTCGTGTTCCTGATTTGTTATCCACATGTATAGATATTGTGTTCTGTCACCATCTGCACCAAGTGTCTAATAAGTCAATTATAAGTAATTGAGGTTCTGATCACTTTGGTCTTAAATTTTCAATTGGTTGTAAAAATACTACAACCATGCAAGAATTTACGTGCAGACCTGTGACTAATAGTAGAATAAACCATATGTCTTATGCATAGCATATGTCTTATAAAGGCATTGCAATAGACAATCCAAATAAGTGCTATAATAACGTATTTAATTTTCTTTTGAATTCTTATAATGATGTTTTTAAAATCCGTAAAATTAAAAGAAGTTTGAGATTACAATTTAGTGACTGGGCAACCGTAGGTGTACGAAAAAGTAGGGAAACGCTTTAACGAATCATGACCCAGTTTTCCATAAACGAGTTAGAAGTTTTTCTAAAATATTTAAAAAAGTCTGTTTACAGGCTAAAGCGATTTATATTAGAAATAAGATTCAGCATTCAAATGATAAAATAAAAACTACTATAAAAAGAGCTGTTCGAGCAATTTATGACATCGGAGCTTGGGATACCCTGCGATAACTATTTAAGGAGTTTAATATACTTACGGTTGCATCCCAGTATATTTATTGTAACATATTATTTGTTAGACGAATTATTGATTATTTCTTTAAAAACAGTGACAAAAACAGCGTAAATACGAGAAATAAGGACAAACTCAATACGCCAATCTTTCGCCTGCAAAAGGCAAATCATTCATGGGACATGGTATACGCATCGATAATAGAATTCCACAAACAATATTAAGCTTACCTTTTGATAAATTTAAATGTAAAATTAAAAATACACTTTTAAGTAAGCTCCTTCCAGCGCTGCAAAATGGCGTTGCGAGCGGAAATTAGCCGCTTGATCGCCGCTGCAAGGCAAGAATTTCTGGCGGAACTGGATCGAGATCCCTGGGAGTGACCTTACAAGCAGGTAATAAATAAACTTCACCCCTGAGCCCCCAATTGATTCGTGATCTTCAGCCACAATTTATTTCGGCGATCGTCGCGGCCCTATTATCTACACAGCTAGAGTCTCACACGACATGGAAGATTTCGACCCAGGCCTGGGTGTGTCCAAAGTGAGTCCGGGGGAGATTAATACGGCTATCTTAAAGATTAATACCAAAAGCACCGCTCCGTCCTGTGTGTCATCTCCGTGTCACTCCCCGTATCGTTGACCATCGAAAATATATTGGACGGAATTTTGCGGACAGACAGTATGGATTCCGCAAGGACTGGTCTACAATCGTCGCGCTGCTGAGAATTAGGACCCTAGCGCAAAACACGCTCGCCTGGTGTGAGGTTATCTTGACGATGTTCCTCGACATCGCCAACGCATTTAACACCTCGTACTGGGGTTACATAAAAGAGGCACTCCATTTTCTTGGTGTGTCCCCCAACCTATGCCGCATCATTGGGTCGAACATTTTGTACAGTTGCATTGAGTGTCCATGCCAAGATGGCCACCGGACCATGGAGGCCCATGGTGATGTTTCACAGGGGTCGATGCTAGGACCTCTCTTGTGGAACGTAAGGTACGAAAGCGTTCTGCGTAGTGCCTACAGCAGGGGTGTCGAAATAAAGTGCAATGATGTCGAAACTTTTGTCACTGCCCGTGGCACCGATTTTCGCAGAACCGCTGATCTCGCTGCAGAGGAGTAATAAAGGTCATGAAACGAACCCGGCGACTGGGGTTAGGCGTGGCGCCAAACAAGTCTGAGGCCTTATGTTTTTATGGGCAGCAGAAGGCGCCACTTGCGGACGCCCACATTATCATATTATTATTCATATGTGGCGTCTGTGTCAACGTTAAGCCGACGATGAGATATCAAGGCCTAGTCCTGGATCGCCGGTGAAATTTCAATGCCTACTTTAAGAACCTGGCTCCGAAACTCGCGAGAACAGTAGCAGCTCTCGGAAGGCTGCTCTCCAACATTGGAGGCTCAACCATTCCCTACTCCCATCTATATGCCGGGGTCCTAAAGCCTTGTTGGTTGCCCCGGTCTGGGCTGACACTCTCAACTGCCGAACTGCGGTGGTTCTTCGGCAGTTACAGAGAATGTTGACTATTTGGGCCATACGGGGCTACCGGACGATCTCTGGAGAGACGGAGTGCGTGCAGGCGGGTACCCTTCCCTGGCATTTGGATGCCACAAGAGACAGGAGACAGCGAAACAAGAGGTTGTGGGTGCCGTCCTTGCATACTGGGAGAACGTAATCACTGGGAAGGAGGCCGCGGAAAGAGAAAGGGAGGTAACTGCCAACCTGGAAATCCACAGGCCGTGACTAAGGCGCAGGACACTGGCCGCGAGCGGAACATTCAACTCTGATAGTTAGGCCCGTGGGAGAATTGCGAGGGATGCTGTGCTAGCACACACACAGCACAAAGAGGGAGCCTGACATGGTGAAGGTCGTGAAATATTGCGTCTTTGTGTTTCCTTGTTACCGGCCGTAAATTTGGCCGCTAACTTGGGTAGAAAAAAAACAAAAGTTATTCGTAGAATTATTGCTCGGTTTGGGTATTTAGATTACAATTTTTGTAACTTTTTGATTTAAATATTACATTGAGAGATCAATAAATCCACTTTACTTTTAATTTTTAGTTACCTGTTCAATGATCACGGAATATGTTGCCTTGATATTTATATTTTCAAAAATAATTTGTATTATAGACAATGATTGATTTCTTTAGCTTTCCTTCAATCTACCTTCTATTTTCAAGTAAAACGTATGAAAAACACCTCCGACTATAACGACGTTAATATCATTTGATATTAACGGGATGATCCATATATATTACAATAATGCCAAATATCGCAACGCTCTGTAAGAGAAAAGTGCCACCCCACTAAACATGCATCTTCAGACGTGAGTGACTATAGACGACGGCCCCGTTTAATATCAGATGAACCATGTAGTTTTCTAAACGGTTCTTTGACAAGGCCGAAAATCATCCAAACTCTCTGGTGGTAGCTGGGGAAAGCTATCAAACCAACCGCAACGTGGCTGTACAAAAACGCCGTCCGTATAACCCCTTTCTTGACCCGATTCAGTAATGGGATTTGAGTAACCAGAACCCATTGGCGAGGGTTACGCCTGTTAACACTACTAACTATGACACTACTACAATAGTAACTCACATGTAAGATTAAAATACAAGACACTGGGCATCGTCGCCTTAACACCGCGTCCACGTGCTAAATCTGCATTCCGGGTCAGTTCTCATTGTCCCCAGCTATCGATTAACAACAGTAGACAGTGATCGTGACAATATTCCGTGCCAGATCGTGATCGACCTTAATGAACCTTCTTCAATTTTAGTAAAATACGCATGTCCTCGCAGCGTGACTCTTTCTAACATAGAGTCTTCAGCCCATGGAAACAGACTTTCCACGGGCTCAAATTGTCACGTCGTAATACTGAGAGCTTAATATCGATATACTAAGACAAAAGACCACGTGGTTCTAATCTTTTGAAAAAATAATAAAAAAATTGAGTTTGCTGCGGTCAAGCAAAACAGGAATATCTTTGAATACTTTCTTTTATAAACAGCGTGAGAAAACTTTCTCATGGTTATTTTTCACTAGTTGACTTTGTCGGAGAGACAATTTCAAGCTTGAATGCGCATTATTACATCGATTGCTGCGCACGTTCAACTCAACAGCCGTCACCAATTGTTTACTTGCTACCTTGCATTAAAATCCATACAAACACTGATAATTTTTTCATTAGATTTTTTCTCTCTTTCTTTTCCTAGACTTATTTTCGACAACATGTCAATAAATTAACCATTTCACGTCATTACAATGAAATGAATTAACTGACTTTCGCATAAACATAAAGTTTGTATGTCATTTATACAATTATGTATATTTTTTTCTGAAAATTGTATGCTGTCTGTTTTGCCTATTTAAGATTGAAGATTGAAACAATTGCATGATAAATCAGCTGTACGATATTCTTGGGTTATATTTTTTTATTCGTCGAGAAAATAACTCAATAATCTACAAATAAGTATATAATTATTTTTAATACTAGTGACAATAATTTAAAATGATCGTTTGTTAATTACATACGTAGGTGTAGTCTGGAAGTTTTGTGTTAGACATGTTACCATATAGATAGATGATTAAAAAATGTTTTTGGGTTATTTAATGTAGTTTTTTTTTTCAAACACATTTACGTCTTTCAATTGCTAAGCATGAGATCTTCCCTTATTTTATGTATATTGTCATTTCTTGCGGTCTGAGCAAAAACAGGCAACTGTTTAATTCCCATAAACTAAATACAGAATTTATTAAGTACAGTATGTTATGTTTATATTATCAGCATGTCAGATTTTAATTTAATACCTAAATAATATTTTACTATAACAGATACCTATAAAATGTGAAATATGATTTATGTGTGTGTATAATACAGCACTCACAATCACTCAAAAATCCAAATGAAATGGAAACACATATGCAAAATTATAGTCGATTACAAGAAATATTCAATTATTCCTGTTATTCCATAAATAACAAGACCATTAAGGTCCATTTACTTATAAGCAATAAAATAGCACTTTTATGGTTTAATACATAAATAACTAAAACGACTATCTCTACTATAAAAACTATAATGCTACTCAAACTTAGGCGGCATGAGCGTATTACATCTCACAGGAAGCTAAGACCGGTAACCAGTCAATGGATGTCCAGCCTGAGACGACTAAACAATGATTTCATACTTTGCAAACCTGGTCATACAGGTTTCTGTACTAGACGATTTCAACTTGCCTTATTGGACTATGCTAATGGACGCACTAATGTCACAATATTTTTTCATTCACAGTCATTTCTAATTTGTTGTACTACGTATTTTATATTACCAAAGTCAAGTTAATCATTACATATTTTAATATATATAAATTGCGTGTCACGTTGTTTGCCTGCGATAGGCTCCTAAACTACTGGACCGATTTTAATAATATATATAGATTTTAATAATATATAGGTTTTTTATAGAAAGGATAACAAACGTGCAGACGGTTCACCTGATGTTATGTGATCCAACATCCGGAGAGTTGCGTGTGCGTTGTTAACCTGGGAAATTGGATAAAACACGTTTAGTGGATAGAACACGTCTGGAACACATTAAGGATTCCTAATCCTTAATGTGTTCCCGAGGAGTGTTCGGGAAAAGTAGTGGGAAATTAAATGGAATGGAATAGTCATCCGGCAATCTAGAAAATTATACATACTTTATTTCATACAAACTTTGTTTAAAGCTGGGGGGTACTTCCCAGGGCGAAGACGATCATATAAGTGTAGCAAAAGTTGTGTAAGGATGTTATGCTCTACCACCTAACAAAATATCTCAATATGTCTATCTTTCTATGACAAAGAAAAACCTTGGTATTTAACAAAGAATAAACTTAGTGAACTAGAGTCAAACAATAAAGAAATGTCACAAAGTGCCCCATTATATTTTCACATTAATATAATTGTAGAGTTATTTTTGACTATTTAAATAGATGCCCTACACTTTAATTTATTATTTTAAATCAAATGCCATCACAAAAATCTAACCTCAACAATGCGCGGAGTAGAAAATCGAAAATATTTATCAATCGTTTTCAAACTTGACCTCAGCTTCAAATCCCAATTCGGATTTTTATACCACTTCATAATTGAATGAAAGGGATTCACTACTTAAGAATGGTTAGAAAGATGAAGGGCTGTAATGAAGTTCCTATTTCAAAGTTACTGCCTTCATCTTTAAACATATACTTCACATGTTTCATATCTAACCTATGCTCAACTATTAATTGAGTGTGAAAATGAAAGCCATTAAACGGCGATCTCGAGATCCCTGAAAGGTTCTCCTAAGTGGTAATCGTGCACCACCTTACGCGACGACTAGCCATATTCATGTAAGGCAACTACAGTACTTACATTTCAATGATAATTTGATAAAATAGGATTTCTAATACTAATGCGTCATTTCCGTCGTTTTAATTAATAAAATTGTTTCAATTATATTTTCGCATACAACTGAACAGTTATTTTTTCTACAATCTAAAATATTCTTGTAAATAATATGTGACGTTAGCCTGATCAGGCTTAAACATAGGATGCACACTTGTAAATTAAAAAAAATGTTAATTCAGATATTTATAGAGAAATAGAAAGAAATTGTTTTTATATTATATTTTTATATAATAATTGTAGTATTTTCCATTAATATTTGTGTTCTAAGATTAGTGGTGTAATAAGCGTGATACGATTTTTTTTCGAATGACGGACGCCTTACGTCCACATGCCCAAGAGCACATTCGTGTTTCCCCGGGAATACAAAAGTTCAACTGCCAGAGCCTTAATTTACTGCGGCTATTACTTAAAATTGTTGTGATAGTTATCGGTTTAATGCAATGTAAACAAAATGCTTTTGCCTGTAATACTTTACTATAGCATGGGAATAAATCGATGATGTGGTATAATTTCAAAGACAAGCGGAGTGCAACATGTTTTCGTTTCCAGAATCAAACCAACCTATTAATATACTTGCTTTGAATCAAGAAGCAAAATTTATTCACAGTAGCTATTTATTATTTTAATCTTTTATTATTTAATCGACGTTATAATTTATTTTTATGAATCGAAAACCTCATGTTAAGTGATTCTGTGTCCCAACACACACAACATCCAAAGAGTTGCGTGAGCGTTGTTTTGAAATGGATAAAATAATTTCATTGGGTAGGATGGGTGAAAAATATATCAAGGATACGGAGGAGAAACAAGTAGAAATGAAGAGCCATACATACTTTATTTTATGGTGACTTTTATCAGGGATGACGATAATTGACGTTATGCTCTACCACCTTAAAGAAATGCAGACAATATTTGATAAAACAGTGTTTTAATTTGTAATTTAGCTCGGTGTAGACATTCTAAAACGTCATACAACGAAATTATATATTATTTACATTTACTGTATATCTAAATTTTGTTTTGTATTTTATTAATTTGTATCCTAATCTTTTATAATTACATTTAAGTACAATTTCTTTGTAACTATATTCTATTATTTCATAAATTTACATTTTTTCGTGTTTCATTTTATTTTATTTTAACCGATGTATGTTCATATCAGACTAAAATTAATCTTTAAGCTGACGGTATTCAGAATTGACAAGTGACATCAAGACATCATATACCACAGTCTTACCCGTGACTATGAACGCTGTAAAGGGTTCGTAAACCACGATTAAATCCGTAAAGTTGTTTCATTTAAAAACACAGACATTATGTTATTAATCGTTTGTTACTTAAATAGTTTCAAAAAAAACCATTAAATGAAAGCATCAGATAGATGTGATTTACAATACATTAATCAACTTGAGTGTGATGAATGACTTCACGGAGCTTTTCCATTAATTTTCTGCATATTTAAATCTGGTGCATGACCGATGCTCTCGTGCATTTTATTCTTTATTCTTACTTGGATATGATTAATGATACTATCTTTATACGGGAATTCTATCTGGTGACACCGCAAAAAGAAAGGCTTCCTTAGCCTTCCGATGGTCCGACCGCTGGACAAAAATAAATAACGACAAATACCATTTTGTCGGTATTTTGGTTTGTCGTTGTATTTCGGTTCCATAAATTTTGTTAGGACGACTGTAAATACATAAGTTTGTCGAGTTGTATAAAAATGTAACTAAGTATAATACCAAGTCCGCTATACATTTCGTTGAACGTACATACTTAGAGGTACATAGCGCACTTTTTTCACATTTGTGTGGGTAGGGAATTTTGATTTCTATTACGATATCTCGAGTGATAAGTAAATTTTTTTCAATAAGTTTTTGTTGTATGAGAGGGATGGTAAAAAAATATTTTTTCATAATTTTAAAAATGAAGTTTTGGATCTTCGACATACATCTCTGTACCAATTTCCCTGAAAATCGATACAGAAACGGCAGAGTACGAGCCCGGTTGGACAGACACACATGACGAAACTATAAGGGTCATTGTAAAGTACGGAACCTTACAAAGACAAAGATGATAATAGTCGACCATTTTGTTGTTGCACAGCGTACCAATGTTTTACAAGAAATTGAAACCGTGCAACAATTCCAGGACCTTGGTTTAGTAACTACCGATAATAGCACTAGCGAAAAAGAAATACGCAGTACAAGAATCGACATGGCTAAAACATATCTTGACAAAATATAGAAGACAACAACATCTTAAACCAGACTAAGATGGCTCGTCCAAACACTCGTCGTTTCCGTATGCAGTTCCGTTCATTATTTTTTCCGTCCTTAATGGTGCTGAATCCTGTAGGACACTTAAAGCCGCCGACCAGCAGAGGATCGACGCTGAAATATGGTATTGGCGTCGCTTGCTAAGAATTCCTTAGTATGGACAGTCCATTGCATAGACATCTCTATTCTTCAAAAATTAAAAAAAGAAAACAACGTCCAACGTCCTACTCCTCTCTTTGTCTACACCGTGGTATCATAATTTGCCCATATCGTACGAAAAGATGCGAACGGTCTAGAAAAACTGATAGTTACAATAAAGATAGAAGGGAAAAGACTAAGAGGTCAATAACGAAAGAGAGCAGAACTCCGAACTACTGGAGCTACCTATCAGTCCTGCCCCCAATGAACGGGCACGTTTGAAAGCAGACCATTGATCGCTTAAGTCGAGATCCTTAGCAATGAGGGAACGATTAAGAAGAAGAAAAAGCTAAGAAGATTTCCAGACCCACCCCAGACAGATAGACCATCGTGGCCAAAACCCGCCCATGTGGGTAAATCCCACATTTTCTCATCAAAAACAATTCAAACGCCATTAATTTCTTAAACAGAGCTATGATCTTTGTCTTTTATTATAAACGATTTACAAACATAAATCGCGTAAAAATAAACAAGCAGATTCGAAATAGAAAATATTTATACGACGTACACATATTGTGTACATCGTATAAATATTTTCTACAAATGGGAATCGAACCCTCGACCTGCGGTACCAACGTCTTAGAATTTTCGCCAACTGATCACCTTATACAATGATATAGCAATTGTTATTCAATAAATCAATAATAATAACTTACATCAATAAAACTTATTCATATAACATTTTGTTTGAAGTTTTTAGATATAAAGTAAAATATATAAAATCGCTACTAAGAAATTTAGCGCTGCCAACGATTTTTGAATATCGCAACTCTTATATGCTACATCCTAACCAAACCCGTTTAAATTTTATACAAATAATACAATTTTCATATATAAAATACCTCAGCTCATTCTTATAGTAGCATCGTAAAAGTTGTACTTATCTATCCTCTACAGATTTACGTAGGGTACTCCACAACCGTGTGACAAATGAATACCGTCTTATCGGAAGACATGATCTGTTGACCCATAGATTTATACGTTTGGTCCAGCTTATTTTTTTTTAATTGCCTTTTATTTATAGATATTTCAAGGTGGTTGCGTGATATACAAGCCACCTTTTAAATTAAGGTTCCACTAAATCTTTTAATTCAAAAGATTGTACTACAATACGAAAGTTTATAAATTTAATTAAAAACAGTAATACTGAATTACAATTTGTACATCGTAGATGTACTTATTAGAGTATGAAATATGTATTTATATGACTGCTATTTACTTGTCCATGAGGCTTGTGTTTTTAAGCAAAACATCGATTTCATAAAAATGAGTTGAAATAAAAACATCGTCACAGTCCACTAAGACCATAAAATATTAAAACATAAAGAATAACCTAATAAGTTTATAAGAGAAATAAAAAGGACAGTGCCTATTTTTATATAGCATACCGTACCAAGTTGCATCGAGCCCAAACCTTTTTTTTAGAGACTAGACTTATTATGTTAACTACTATAAAAGTTCTTTTTGTAAAGAAAACTTGGGTTTCGGAGATATTTAATAAAACCGAAATATCGATTCATAGTAAAAAGTTTGTATTTCATTCTACATCTCCATAATCGATTGTGTAAACGTGCAAACGTCAATAATCATGTTTGTAAAACAAATTTCATATACTTAAAATTAAATTCCCTGTTCAAAAATCAAATCGACGAGTCGTAAAAAATATGGAATTATTTACTCTATAATTTTGATCTTGATGCATTTGACGGATTTGGTACCACTTTTGGGCATTGTCCTTTCCCGGCTCGTTTCCAAGTCTCCCACTAATTATTTAGGTTAATATTAACGTTTTCTCTTTTGTTCGTAATCCCCCTTCCTTTACCTTCAGTGCAGATAAATTTTGATTTACAAATGTAGTGCGCTGCACGTCGTGCCGTCTTCCCTTTTTATCTTTTGTTAATTGCATTTCATATCTCTTGTATATTGAATTTCCCCTTCAGCTTAACAATAAATTTGACTATTTGACTGAAATAGTGACCTATATAGCCATTATTTCAGTCAAAAAGTGGAATTTAAAAATTATTTCTGTACAGAATGTATAAAGCAATTTTCTAGGTTATTTTAGATTAAAAATTCATAGCATATAAAACTATTAAGTGTCAATGATCATTTCTTAGATACTACAAATGTAATTAGTAATATCACTTTCCTTTAAATCGGATTGCACTGGAGCAAAGAAATCAACTTAGTACACCGATTCATCTTAGCGCTTTGATTCAACTTAGCGCATTTGGTAGATTTAATAAGCACTACATTTAAAAACTTAAATTACTAATTTTTAAAATAAAAACTGAATTGATTATTTAAACGAAGAATTTCGTTTCTTTAAATATTAAGTTTCATTAAAATCTATTGCATGTTGAATGCAAAATAAATGCTTTAACAGAATTTAAACTCCCAATTCAAATCGCCGGAACAGACAAGATCAAGTTACTCGAAAAATCGAGTGACGAAATGAAATACACCGGGTGGCTCGAGGTACAAAATCCTATTTGAAACGCATCCGTTGTGACATGTAAATTAAATTCGATAAAAAATAAATGTTAAACGAAATACTAAAAATTCTACAAAGGGGTGCACGGTAACCGCTGTTATTTATCGTTGTGCTCACACACACACACCACTGGGAACTCGATTGTCATCATATTATATTATGTAATAAAATTAGGGGCATGGTTTTCGGTCAAACTGACACATAAATACGTAAAGGATGGATACGATGCCGGCAGCGAACGAATGGCCAGCTAACGCAATTCATTGGCCCGAAAATGCTGCTGCGCCTTGTCCGCTAGAATGTCCATGGCTTTCGTAAATAATCGTATATACAATTAAAATTATAGCCACTATAATTTTGCTCGTATTCTGTCTGATCGTAAAAAACCCTGTTCGAATTTTTATACGGTTTACACCGATATAATGAACGAAGGCCTCCTGAACGAATTTTGGTAACGGCGTCTAATCTACCCCAGAGATTAACTAACTGTGCAGAAGATATTAAAGAGCAAAGGTCCACGTGTGTGCTCTCTGTTCCTTTACTCTCATAGCCGGTAAAATTAACCGCGCAGATCGACTTTAAATGCTTTTCCAGCGCATTGATCATGCATTGGATGGGCATTTAAAAGTCGGTCTTTATTTTATAAATCTTTATTTTCAAGTAAATCACCACCCAGGTGAGCCCGCATTGCCCTAATCCAACGACGAGATTATGTTCCCTTACGAGGCTCTAACACAAATGTTTAATAAAGTTAATTCCTATACGGCTACGCATAATTGATTTCTTGCAAATAAGATTACTTGAACCCTTAATTACTTCAAAATTTGATTTATTGCAATGTGAAAATTCATCAGCTGAAATGATTTTGATGATAGTTCATTAAAACTTAAAATTATTATATAACCCTATGGGTAATTTAACTTCCTGTACATCAGAAATAAAAACCAATCAATATATATATTGTTGCACCATTACTTAACAATTGCCTTCACACACCTTAATTTATAACATAAAACGGGTTTTTTTATTATCTATGTATAATATGTACCTATACAATTTAATTTGAATAGTAATACAAAGAACAAGAAAAACAATAACTTTCTGAATAATATAAATCATGTAAATAGGAAGTTTCTAGTTAAAGATATAGATTAGTACGCTACTAAACAAAATCTCTATGGAATCAGCTGTCGCCAACAGTATTTCATAACCAATATAACTTTGGTTCCTCTTCCTTAAGAAGAAAGCTGATTCATTTTATAAATGACGTTCTTTAATTGGTATTGCGGGATTCCGTAGATGGTAGTGACCGCTTACCATCAGGTGAGCCGTCACTGCCGCCTACGAATGCAATTTATACTTTTGTACAACGTCACCGTCGACTAATTGGTTGAATTCAAAAATAAAGTCGCAGACAAATAACATACATCTGAAATTTATCAAATGACATAGTACATTTTTAATATAGCCATTAAATGCGACCTGGTCAACCGGGATGGCGCTATTACCTCAGACACAAAACAATTGTAAAATTAAATATTTGTGCCTCAATCAACTTTACAGCCTTTCCCAACCCTCTATATTCATTATTTTTTTATCTTAATTTTCTTTTCCAAATCTTTTGACATGTTCCAATTGTTTCTGCGATGTCATACACTTTTTTAAAGATTGTCATCTTAAGTACCACCAAATTCTCGAATGTTGCAGTTATTCACACACGACGTTTGTCGCCATTGCTTAGTCCTCGACAGGGCATCAATGGTCGCGGATGTATCTGAAATAAATGTTATACTTAATACCAAGGATCGTAAATAGAGTTGCGTGGCTCTAATAATAGTCCGTCGGTACTTATAATTTGTATTATTATTTTTCATTATTATAATATTATTTCTAAGACTTACGCGAATATTTGACATTTTAAATTAAACAACTTTACGGATTTTATCGCGGTTT
>JAOCPS010153950.1:0-14668 GCA_025505425.1 Graphium colonna
ATGAACGCTGTAAAGGGTTCGAAACGTCGGGTGATAAAATTTAAAAATAAACAGCGATAAAATCCGTAAAGTTGTATATTTAAAAACGTCTAAAGATGTCATCAAGAAACAAGAAATATTATAAAAGAGCCCTGAAAAACGTCTATGTGAATTTATAACAATGGTTAAAAAAATTGTAGATTGATTAGTATTTAATCATATATTTTTTTAATAATTTTAAGATAATTAGTAGGTTTAAGATAATTAGGCAATAGAATATCCTTAAAATGTAAAAAAGTTGTGTACTGCCGATAAACTGTTGCACAGTTTAGCAAGAATATGTGTATAAATATTTTTGTATTTGTTAAGGAAAACAATTTTTTAAAAATGGCTGACCGGGTCTAACGAGCATCGTTTGGAGCACTTGAGTTTAATTTCTAAAACTGCAACTTGAATAAAAACGGGGGGAAAATCCTTGTAGATCTACGAAACCTTCGAAAATATTTATCATGCGTTATAAAACTTATAGTAACATGCTAACTTTTTTTAAGAATTAATGATATTTATATATCAAAAGGCTAATTAAAATCTTTACTTTAAGTATACAAAATTCATGTGGGAACAGTCGCTAATCAGCTGTAAATATCATAAATAAACGTCGTAGATCGTGAATAATTATTCAAAATAAAATAAAAATGACAATACAATTTAATTTAAGAATATATTATTTTCAATGAAATTAACGTTAATAAAATATATTTACATTGTGCGATGAAATTTATATTTGATAAAATAATCATAGTTAACTCAATAACTCAATTTCATCTGGGAATATATTTTAAAAATATGGCAACCTAAACACTGCGACGTAAATTAAAAACCGCGGGAAATAAAAGCAAACGGCAATTGTTACGCAGTGGACGAATTATAATTATGCCGCTTTCCGTACACTTTTTGTATGTTGGCAGCACTGTGCAATAAAAAAATTGTGTTTAAATATTTTTGCGTGAATATTTCGGAGTTAACATTTGCAATCTGATTTTTTTGATCGCCGTGAATATACAATTGCCTTTTTTTACCTTTAATTAAAATCATATTTTATTACGCTTTAGTCTTTTCATCATATAAAACGAAAAGAGTGATAGATTTGATGAGCTGTTAAGTTGGTTTGCGCAGTACTATATTAGTAAATCTTAAGAATTGTTTTGGTGCACTGGCTTAAAATTAGTTATCTGTTTTATTTTTGTCACATAACTTTTTTTCGTTAACACTAAACTTTTGCATAAAATCACACGTGATAGACGTACGATAAACTTTAATTTTAAAGGTAATTCTTCAATTTTTATCGATTATATTTCACGGGAGACAGCCAACTAGTTGTTTTTCTTGTGGTGCCCTCTAGCGAGCGTGATAAACATGATGAGCATGACGTAATAATCTATCTCATCATGATAGCAATTTATTGTAATTTTTAAATGTGAATAATTTTAAATGCATATTTTATTTTATATGAAATGGATGACAAACAAGCAGATGGTTCACCAGACGTTAAGCGGTCACACATAGACACATACAGTATCCAAAGACGTAAGTATGATATGCGTGTTAGGCTAGCTAATTAAGTAGAATAGATTATTTCGTAGAATGCGTCTGGAAATACTAAGGAAGGAGAGATGGTAGAAAAGTGAAAGAAAGTTATATTTGCCCGGCGAACGGCCGTGTAAGTATAAAAAGATCTGTTTGAAGGTTATTATGTTTTCCACCTAAGAAACAAAATTTACAAAAACCTGCAGGTAAAGTCCCGGGCAAATACCAGAAGCTTTAATATATTTTATTTAAGAAGTAAAATTTGTCGTAGTCCAAAGGCAGGCGTCAAAATTAATTCTGCGACAGAATATAAAACATTTTTCGAGTTACGCCCTAATTTATTTTCCTGGATGTAAAACAAACACAAAAATTCGCGCAATCAACAAAATGCTAATTTAACGAATATATAAATCGTGCGACCTCGGAGCTGAACGTAGCCTTACGTCCCCTTTGCGATTAGACAACTCTGCATCCCCACATTTGATATACGCCATTGAAAACAACCCTTAATGTATATATATTGGCTTATTGATTGTTGTCGGTTAAAGACACCCCTATTAAAGAGAGCTGTTTAGGTTGTCTTTAATCGACTTCAAAAAAAGAGGAAGGTTGAGGTATGTTCGCGTATATCTCCATCGTTTATGAACCGATTTTAATAATTTTCCTTTTATCTTATAGCGTATTCTTTCGTTATGGTGCTGCTCGTTATTCTTTTAAAGGAAATTAACAAAATTGATTTTATGCATATTGGCCCGTATCTCTTTAATTTATAAACCAGTTTCAAAAATATTTTTTTTGTATATCACATAATTTTCAAAAAAATCGGTTCATTTGTTTGTTGTTTTACTAATAAAAATAAAAAAAACTTAGGAATTTTCTCACAAATATCAAATAGCAAATTATTAATTGATTTCTGAAAAAAAAAATATTTTTTATCTGATACCATTCCACAATGCTCTTACTGATTTTTTATAAAAATCGGATATAGAAGTTTATTTTTAAAACGAAATAATGGAGAAAATATGTTTTGATAGTAAATTTTTAAGACATTTGAAGTCGGTTTTTGTAATCCTCTAATAGAAAATAAGCTCGTCCCTTTTATACACATTTTAGTTTTTTCGTTTAAAAATATCTGTAAGAATGCTTGAAAGCAATTTTAATAACAAAAGTCTATCGGGGTGTTTTAAGTCAACGCTGGTAATTTAATATAGATTTATTCATTAAGGTTATTTTCTTGTTTATACTGTTTTATGATGTACATTAACATATGAAATTTTACTTTTTAAAGGACTTTACAAAGTGGTTCTGTTTTTTGTTATATTTTATGTTTTACTCTAGTAATCTAGAGGACGGTTAGATCAGTTTGTAAAATTCTCGTTTTAATTAAAATAATTACAAAATGATGACAGGATTCTGAAGGATTCAATAAAAATCTTCAAATACTTTTAGTTACGATTTTTTATACAGACAAACTCAATCATCTGCTCCCAACAAGAACAATTTGGTGACACTTATGAAATCCATGTGTCTATGAAGCTTAAAATTTAAAGCAATTTAAGATATTTTTGTAATTTTGTACTTAAATCAATCATGGTTTTGTTAGATACCTACATTATGTGTAAACGTGTACATAAGTAGGCACCCTTGACGAGAAAGGATTAAAAGGGAAAGGTAAGGAAAAGTGGATTGCGGATACACATTCGACTGCCAGCTGAAAAATTCAAGAGCTATTTGGAAGATAACAAATTTTCTTTTGCCGCACATTTACGGTAACGTTCGCCTGAGAAAGTAACATCACTCTTTACAAAGTTGGCATAAAATATATGTCGGATGGCCATTCCTACCCTTTTCTTTTTCCACACACAAAAAAAAATATTTTTTCAATATTGAAGTAATAACACTCGCTTATTGATAGTCAAGGAGTTTTGAAAGGTGGTAGAGCATTACATGTTTTCACAGCTTTTGCAGCACTTTCACTGCCGTGCTCGCCCGGAGAAGTACCACCGCCCTATATAAAGTCGGCATAAAATAAAGTATAAAGGACTTTTAGGGATGCCGGATGGCCATATCTACCCTTTTCTTTTCCTATTCCTATACCCCTCAAAATCCTGAATCCCGACCCCATCCAATCCAATGAACCTATTCTATCCGATCTCCCAGGTTGACAACGCATTCGCAACTCTCCGGATGATGCGTCTATGGGCGACGAGATCGCTTACCATCAGGTGAACTGTCTGCTCGTTTGTCTTCCTTTTCATAAAAAAAAGTCAAGGATGCTTTCACCGACCTGAGAAGAACCGACATAAGAAACTCAGCGGGACTATTTTTTTAAAGCATGTATTAAAATATACAAACAATAAATAATACCTGAGAAAACCTGGAGCGAGCAGTTCATGACCAGGGCGTGTTATCATTTAACTAATCATAAGTATCATAACATCGTTTAACACACGAACGTTCCTTGATAGTTTTTTTTATTTTTTAATAGATAAGTTTTAAACGTTTTCAGTTATTTTGTTGTAAAAGCGTATACGTTGTCCCAGAAAAGATTTACTTATTCTTCTCAGTCTAAATACTGACAAAATAAACTCATGTTTGTTCCTTGTATTTCTCTCATGCACGTTGCTAAATTTAACAAATTGATTCTTATGTCTATGAACGTATATAACATTATCAAAAACATACTGAGAAGCGACAGTCAGATTTTTTATATCTTAAAACAATTCTCGCAGTGAAGCTTCAAGGCCAAGGTTATAAACCGCGTGGATAGCTCTTTTTTTTTAAGTACAAATATAGTGATAATGTCCGCTACATTTCCTAAATTTGTTACATTTAGTTTTTCTTACTATTTAACACGATATTGTTACTGAATCAATGTGATACCGTGGAGAGAGTATTGTTCACGTCGTCATAATTGGAGGAACGTCGCTTAACCTTAAAAACTAAAGAAGTATCGTCAGCAAACAATACTATCTCGTGACTTTTACTGACTAAATAAGGTAGGTCATTTACATAAATAAGGAAGAGAAAAGGCTCAAGAATAGATCCTTGTGGAAACCCATACTTACCAAGACCCCAGGAGAACTTTTGCACATTCACTTCAACTCTCTGAATTCTATAGCTCAGATAAGAAATCAGAAGATTGCGTGCGTTATCTCTTATACCATAGAGATCACTGTTCAAAGTTATTTTTAACAAACTGGATATCGGCATCTGTTGTTAAACCACCCCGGGTAAATCCGTATTGCTTGTTATGTAATAAGTTTTGCGCATTAAATTATGACAAAATCTGATTATGTAAATATAATGTAGCAAAATCTGATTTAAAATAAGTTTTTCGATAATTTCACTTAGAGTCGGTAGTATAGAAATAGGTCTAAAATAATTCGGGTTAAAATTACTACCAGACTAAAATATCGGATTTTTTTAACTGAGTAGGTCAGAAAATTTTTGAAAATAGTTTATCAATTTTTGCCGTATGCACTTGTGGTTTCAAGTTCCCTTCGTTATAAGCCTTATTGGAGCTTATGGCCACAAAACAAACAAAGATGATTTAGATAAGATAAATAAATTAGAAACGATTATTCTCAATGAGATGTTTAATCTAAAAAAATAATATAAAAAAAATATAATATTGTCATTTATTTTTACCTCATAATTTTTTTTTTATTTATATGCGTTAAAGGTGGTAATTCTTTATTTAAAGTTAATGTTGCTGAAATATTGCGTTAAAATGTAATTGAAACGTCTACTCCAAAATCTATTTTCCAGGAAAACAGAATAGCAAATAAAATCATTTGACGTTATACCACAAAAGCAGATCTCATCAGAATTGTCAATTTTTTTGGTTTTAAGTAACAAGAAACATAATTTATTCCAAAGAATATAAATAAACTTAATTAACCATTTAAAAAATAAAGTTATATTGGAAAATTCGATTCTATCACGCGGAAATAATGGGTATCTGTTTAATATTATTATTGTCACTTTTTGTCTCCATCATTACACCAGCTTCATGGCACTATAAGAATTGTAAGTTTGAGCCATATCTAACATAGTACAAAGCAGTTCAGATTCTTCCACTTTAGCTTCCAAGAATTAACACAACCAATTCACTTCAAAAACTTCCCAACACGATATCTTAAATGAAAGCTTGAAAAAACAGAACAAAGCGAGAAGACTATCTTAATTGTCTAAAAATTATTCTGTTTTTTATCTACATTTGTATTTGGGGAAGTAGATAATAAACACGAAATTAACTATCTTTCATAGGCATGGTTAATGTTTAAATTATCAACCTAAGTAAGCAGATTAAAATTATACACAACTTATTAGGTGCTAAACAGTGTGGTACAACTTGGGTACCCATATTAAATAAAACATAAGGGAATTCAACCACGTAACGCAAAATTGGGTTACTCTGGCTCTGGAGCATAACTTTAACACAAGCCAAGGAAAAAATAAAACTTTTGACCTCTTTGCATCATTTAGTTTAAGCTCAAATGGTTAGTATATTTTAATAAGATTCAAGTTCTTTTTTCTAGCATTCATTTGAATTCTATCTTGTGACGTAATAAAACGTGTTTTATTTACGTCTGCAAACTTTATAACGTAGAAGAGTTTTTAAGGTCAGATTTGTTTAATATTACATTTGCTTGGAAGACTTGTTTGTAGCAATGGTACAAACAATCCTGTTTAACTTGTAAAGATACGAAAATTGCAATGTAATAAAGTTTTCGTTTAATTTCATTCAACATGCTTTAAGAAGTTGATTTTTATTTTTGCTTTTTCATGAATTTAACAATATTAAATGTCAAAATACAAAATGTTTAAATCTTCTCACTCTAATGCTTTATTCGGTTTTATATTACTATTGCCAATAAAATCATTTGGTTAAGAGAAAGCTAAATCAACCAATTTTATTGGCAAGTAACCTTCTCCAAAGCAAGTTGAGCTCAAACATTACAAAGTAAAATTATCACATATTTTTGTATTTATTTAAACTAGTTACAGTATCTATTGCCCAAATAAAATCACTATAATGAAGTTTATGACAGTCTACTCTACTCTAAAGAGCTTTCTAAAATTATAAGGAAAAATAACAAAGTAAACCAAACTCACGGAATTTAAAATTTGTGAAGTATTCAAGGTCCAATACCATTTTGTAACACTAAAAGAACTTTCCTAATCAGTTCATGCGTAGAAAAGTTTCGACGATAACAACCCTCTCTCCTTTTTTGAGGTAAAAACATTTAAATATTCACGCAGCTTTTACCCTTATAAAAAATAAGAAAATATTTTTTTTCTTTGTAACACTGCCATATCGTGAATATTCAATCGATTTTAAGGTAATCACACATTGGTCAATGGGACAGAAATTATTTAGCTATTAAATAATATTTTACATACTGTTCCCAAATCAAAGAACAAAATTTATAAACGGTACTCCAACATTACAACTTGACCTACAGACACTAATAAATTACAAGATGTGACGTAGAGTATATCCATATTTATCATTATCTTTTTCATAATTAACTGTAAACATTAAAAATAATTATTTATTGTGTTAATATTAATTTACTTAGCTTCATACAAACATATTTAAATTGCATTACAGAAAGTTCTTTAAATAAGTTCTTTACAAACAATTCACACCCTTCCAAACTTCTCACTGAGCAAACTAAGGATTTCGTTCTCTCTTTCGCAAATGAAGAAGCACTTCTGGGTTTCGCAGCTGATGTCGTTCAAGTGGCCGTTGTAGAACATGGAGCCGCATCTCTCGTTTTCACCACCGTCAGGCTGATTGTTCCCCCACACCGCGTAACCGGCGTCTTCTAAGGTGTCACCTGAATTTATTTTATTTACCAGTCAATCTATGGATGACGCAAAAGTAAAAGATTTTAATTTTACATTACGTTCGTGATCTTCCTCATTTCATAAGGAAAGTCATTCAAAGGAGAATGTAGACAGGAAATTGAATAATGGAAGTGAAGGAGAATTGGAAGATATTAATACCGAGTACGGATACTGAGCATACGCAAAGAACAGCGGTGATACATGTGAAGCCAATCGAGTTGAGACCGAAAAGCGAGTACATGGTTATAATAATGAAGGTTAAAATCGAATCAAATGCAGTCATTGAGAAGACGAACATATTTATTAAGGAGCTCAACGAGAATGCCACGCATCACTATAGTCAAGCAAACGAATGATTAAAGACGGCATTAGTGCTGATTCAGTTTTAGACGCAATAAAAAAATTAAAGTACATTAACACAAATGTACTGAATACTTCGATATTGTTTGATATGGATTCAACTCTTTGTAAGACGTGTACCAAATTATAGTAGTATTGTCAAATACACAGTAAATAACATTTGCGGTCATCATGCTTTTTGGGCAGTTGACTTTACATTCCGGATACGTAAATTTCATAAACAGATTATTTTAACAAGTAAGTAAACTATAGCATTATCACTTTAAAGTAATAAGACGCCGAAAACAGTTTAAATTAAAAAAATAAATGTAAAAAAACCTGCAATCGTTCTCCAACCATCTTCTGTTTTGTCGTAACTGAAGCCTAAGTGTACTGCTCCTCTCAAGTACCAGCCGGTAACCTTCTCTTTAGGCGCCTTTTCAGTTATGTTGATAAGATGTTTAGCTTCTTCTTCACTGTTTATAACAGCCAAGTACGATTGTTCAGCGTCACACGCTTCGAGAGCATCTTTCCAATTCAACGGATTTAAATGGAACTTGTAACATCTACCTAATTCTTCATTATATCTGTAATCTAAAACCATTAAGACAACTTCTCCTTCAGTTTGTTGGGTATTATAAATCGTAAATAAAGAACCATAATGCCCTATGTGGCATATCCCATAATTGATTCTTTGTCAAACGTAATCTTCGCCGTATTAATCAGTAAAAAAATGAGAAAATTCTAGAACTTTTCTTATATATTTACAACAAAAATATTTAAAAAGCAATAGAACTAACCTAACCTAAAGCTTTAATTTGACACTCATTAATGTATTTTCATTTCAATTTATTTAAAACACCGATGTGTGTAAATTTGTATTTTCATTTTGGAAAGGAAGACAAACGAACAAACGCTTCACCTGATGTTCAGCGATCCCGTCGCCCAAAGACACACAAAATCCGGATAATTGTGAATGCATGTTTATCCTGGGAAGTTGGATAGAATAGGTTTATTGAAAAGGATGGGTCAGGATTAAGGATTTGGAGGGAAAAGGAGGGGAAAAGAGAAGGGTGGACATGGCCTTCCGGCATTCCTAAAGTCGACTTTTTATGGCGACGGTACTTCCCCGAGCAAGTGCGGCCGTAAAAGTGCAACAAAAACTGTAAAAAGATGTAATGCTCTACCACCTCAAGATAAATAGATTTTAATAAATATATTTTGACAGGTCTATCTTAAAGGTTGACATTAAACTTACGATACACCAAACTGTAAAAAAAAAAATCAAAAATGTAATAGGCATACATACTCCTGTCGGGAACATTGCAGTCGTCGTTCCATTTCAATGAAGCTAACGTCTTTTTGCAGATGAATGGAAATTTCTTAGTACATTGCTCATCATTGTAAGATCCGTAATTGCGCAAAACCACACAGTCTTCATCTCCATTGGCGTCATTCGGTTCCCCTTGTCCCCATACGTTATAGACATCTCTCACTGCAGTACCTGAAAGTTATTTTGTAATTGATATCAATTATCAATTAAAGAAAAAAGTGATAGATGATTTGGTTTTTTATCGTTTTTATTATGCTGGGCATTTCATTGAATTTAATGCTTCATCAAAGACAAAGTTTACGAAAATACTACAATGTTTACAAGGGAAAAATTGATAAATTAGAGGGTTTTAAGGTTTTAACTAATTAAATTCACACAAAACCTGCATCATTCATCTGGTATGGAAGTTAGTAACGTTCTTAGAGTTTATTTTTAAGAATATAGTCCTTTGCCATATAGAGCCAAACCCGTGTACTCAGTCTACTTAAATATAAACACTCTATACTAGTAAACCAAAAACGTGGCTATGGCTAAAAGATATTTAGCGGAATAAGATTATCATTTTTAATATTACTTAATTAAAATATGGCCATGGAAAGTGTTACCCTGTTGCTGAAAAAAAAATTGTGTTCTGGCGAAATTAAGTAACTTGAAAAGAAGTTTGTTTTACATTTCTGTTACATTTTGCTCTGGTCTGGGATATTTTTAGCGTCAATTTTCCTGCGATAAGCTGGTGAAAAAGCTAATTTGATCTGCAGCTTATCACTCGTAGAAAGTGCTTGGAGACTATCCTTACGGAGCTCCGGACAAACAACATGTTGTTTAAGACTTTATGCATAACTTTATTATTGAATGTTTTTGATTGTCCGTTAAAGAAAAGTGGCACATGTTACCTTCAAAGGCTAAATACAATCTTTAAATTTTAGCGAACCCAAATACTGTTTCCATATTTCAACACATAAAAATGATCCTCCTGATTTGATTTTTGTCACGGTGGCGAATATACTTAGATATCAAAAATATCAGATCAACATTATGTTGCACAATGTTAAATAATGTCCAGAAGATCTGCTACAAATCCCTAGACCAATTTGAGGTGCAGCAAAGAAAGTAGATAGCTGACATCTAATTATTTTACGACACGACATTAAATATTTTAAAGGCTTAAAGGAACTGAAACATTACACTTCAAAATAATATGTATCTGCCCTTTTTTAATCGACCGACCGAAAATTAGAGGAGAAAAAATCAGTTCAGTTGTTTGTTTATTTAAAGGAAAATAACAAAATGTAGGAATATTCGCCTTTATCTCCACCACTCAATAATTCATTTTTTATCTAATGATACTTCCAAAATGGTCAAACAATTGTTTTATAAAAATGGGATCGAAAGATATGTTTCAAAAGTATACTTTCAAGGCGTTTCAAGTCGGTTTTCATAATGTTCTGTTAAAATAAACTTGTTATTGATCGAGTAAATAGTTTTGGAGTAGCTTCAAATGGATAGTTATCAGAATAAAATCCAGAATTAATCAGAATATTTCGGATACACTTTTAAAATGTATTATAAAATTTACCTATTCTTTAGAGATTATTTTTCAATTTCCCTTCTTGTTCGACGTCTACAATCCCCGAGTTACCATGCACCTTTAATGTTTTTTTATGGAAGAGAAGACAAATGAGCAGACGGTTCACCTGATGGTAAGCGATCTCGTCGCCAATAGACAAATGCAACATCCGAAGAGTTGCGAGTGCGTTGTCAACCTAGGAGTTCGGATATAATAGGTTTATTGGATACAATCGGGTCGTGATTAAGGACTTGGAGAGGATAGGAATAGGAAAAGAGAAGGGTAGACATGGCCAACCCAACATCCCCAAAAGCCATGCATACTTTATTTTATGTCTACTTTATAAAAGGCGGTGGTACTTATCCAGGCGAGCACGGCTGTTGAAGTGCAGCAAAAGCTGTGAAAAGTTATTATGCTCTACCACCTTTAAAACACCTCTATTCAATATGATAGTATTTTTACCATATATGTTTTACTAAGCATACATTATAAATAAATCTTAAAATAATTCACTACCGTACAAAATAAAATTAATAATAAATATAATAATTTAATGAATTTATAATAAATATAAAAATTAATGTTAATCAAGAATGGGAGTATAATTAGGCTTATAGTAGGCACCTTCCATAAATGACGTCCATGAATGTCATCTTATTAATATTATAAATAAAAAATATTGTATGTGGGTAAAATTCGACGGACAGTTTATTTCCAACATGGAGGATCGAATTTGGAGATATTAAAAAAAAACTCGCGAGTAAAACCACACGAATCAGCTAGTAAGACATAAATTTTAAAATAATGACAATCCTAGTTTTATTTCTAATTTATAATGGAAATACAGATATGATATAATCAAAAATAATATAAGAATAAAAAAACGAACAAACGATCGCATATATACATATGTATGTGCGTGTGTGTGTCATACATATGTGTCATTTCATTTGGCTTAGGAGGAAAAATTCTTCCGTAATAGAGACCTCTAGAGTAGATATATAATCTGACAACGCCTGAATAGTACTACAGTTTTACTAAATGATAAAATATTAACGTTGTCTTATATTTTCATTCGGAATAAACATTTACGTAGGTCTGTTTATATAAGAATTTTATCACATTTATTGCAAGTTATTGATCTCACGACAATGTGCGTTCTTTTGCTATATACGTTCATATATAACCTTTCGTTTTACATGACGAACAGGTATTTAAAACTAGTTTATTAGTGATACGAACGCGCATGCTTACCATCAACCGTTTTGAACACTCCCTTCGCTAATTTTGATGACACACCAACAAACACTGAACTGAATGAGGGCTGTGTCTCATTCAAGTATCCAAGAACAGCCTCGGCTTCAGTCAAGTCCTCTGGATACCAAAAGCGAGCGCCTTCCAAGGCACATCTTTTCTTCGCGTTATCCCACGTCTTTTGCAGAGTATGCACTTTGTAAAAGCTATTCGTTGACTCCAAGAACTTGTAATCATCACGGAAAAACTTAATCTGCGGTTGACCAGCTAGAATTCACACCAATCACTTATTTAACATTAAATACATTAAATACAAATATAAAATTGTTATAACATACACGTAAACCTGCAAACCGACTGTATTGACAATAAAATTAAAAAGTATTTAACTCGGGCCATGATCTAGGCTTCACGCGAAGTTATAGCGTGCTATCGCGACGGCCTCTGTTAACCAAATGAGATGAGACAGAAGCAGATTAACATTCAAGCGTTTAAACTCCGTGCACAATAAACATGATTAACAGGAAAAATCCCTTCGGAAGCAGCTCGGCTGTTCGCGTGTTCATAATTGAAAAAAGTAAAAAAATATATACTTGCGTATGAATGTGATTTGAAGTAGGACTACTTTGAGAATAAAAATTGTATTCAATTAAACCGTTTTCACGGTTAAGAGATAATAAAGAGAAGAAGAATAAGAGTCTGAATAAAAAGCATAAAAAATAATGTATTTTATTGGTACAAGAATCTTTATATGGTGTTACTCAATACACTTCTTCCGTTTCCACATAAGACGTTATTTTAACCTCACATTAAAAAATATTTATTTTTATTTCTTAAGAGTAAAAAAGCGATAAGAGGGATTTTCGAAGTGCTTTTCTTATAGATATATAAGCAAATACGTCATTAGATCATCAGCTATGGGCAAAGTTTCGGAGCCACAAGAAATATAGGATATTATATTTTAGTATTGTGCAATAAATATACTTGTTAAAAATAGTGCATCCGTTCTAATATCTCAAACTATTCATAAATTTACAATGATATCATGAACAACTTGATGATGAATGAAATCATCAATATATTCCTGATATTTTAAATCTTAAATGTTTTTTTAGATAATTGGTCTAAATGCATTCCTATTAATAAATGGCTTAAAAATATTGACAATTTTAACTTCGAATGATTTAGATTTACGTATTAATATTATCATACAATAGGTGTTATCTGTAGGTATTACCTGTATTGATGATACAGGTAAAGCAGGTAATATTGACTTTCCTTAGACCGAATGACGCGTGTGGTCACCCGTACCAATTTAACAAATTGCTCTCACAGGAAAATACTAAGGAATTGCGTACAATGTTGGCACTAACTTTGATTTCTGATCTATACATGTGTGTATTAATTAACGATATTATATCTACAGCAAACACCACATATATGGATATTAAAAATATTATAATTAATTAATTAAAAATAATGTAATTAATTAATTACTTGAATTAATTTGGCTTACGACGCATAACCGACGATAAAACAGGTTAAGCATGAGGATAGGATATATTAAACTAGCTGGTTTCTGCGGTTTTACCCCATTTTCCTCGTTTTTGCAATATTTTTCATTGATGCTATGACCTAAAAGGACTTTTGGTTAGCTTGATGTTATATAAGCCTAAAGCCTTCTTTGATATGTAAACTTTGCAACACCAAAATAATTTTTCAATTCGGACCAGTAGTTAGATTAGGGCGCATAACCAAACAAACAAACTCTTCAGCTTTTAAAATAGTATAAATGAGTTGGTGGCAACTTGACTTGACGTCACTGTGCACGTACATCTACGTCATATCCTACAGTTGGTACGTAAAATTTGCGTTTCCTTCAACTCTTTGATATATATCAGTTCAAACATTTCAAAAACTTTATACATTACTGTGTATAAAGTCATAAGTCAATGAACTCTACCATTATTTTAAAGATTTCACGCAGTATTTTGAGAATAAAAAAATTTCTCATTAGATATTTTAGTAATTCAGATATCAATATTAAGATTATAAGCTTATAAACTAACTTCTAACTGACTTATATTTTATTTAAAATAAGATTCATAACATTTTTTCCCTTTATTAATCAATATTATATAACTAAAAACCTGTTTGGGATTGAAGAGTCTCCACATATTAATTATATTATTTCCGTCTAAATTATACAACCTGTGTAGAATTTCCAGACCCGTTTATTACTATTTGGTTTTACCATCGACAACTGGAAATACCACTCTGTCATACAGTTCCTTGTCTTAACGCTGGAACCAGTATACGACGTAATAAGAAAAGGACTTTTTGGTCGTTGTTCGATCTACGATTAAATCGTTAATTTGTATGTCAAGTTCATACTAGAGATACAGCAATAAACAGATTTTTTTTCAATGTTGCAGTTTTGTGGTACTCCGCCAAAAAAACATTAATGTCATATTCATGTAGTAACAGAAAATGTTTAAGGGAGAAATATGAATTCGCTCCACGTATAAATATATGGATTCTAATTCCACATAACTGTCACAATACATAACGCAGTTGAGTTGAGAATACAAAATATGTTAGCCGTGCTAATTTATACCTAAAAGTTGAGTCCTAAAGCATCTAATGCATCATTACGCTAACAAAAATTTACGCGGCGAATCCTAAATTTAAAAAAAAACAACCAGGAGCGTGCCAGGCACGCACATAAAAGGGTTCCGTAGCCATCCGAT
>JAOCPS010154061.1:0-14666 GCA_025505425.1 Graphium colonna
CGGCAACAAATCTGAAGTCCATATCGATCGTCCGAAGTCAAGTCGACTTCGGACGATCGATATGTAAAGACGCCTGAGGTGAGTTGGCTAGAACCTTTACATGTTTAAAATTTTTAAAGTCTCAATGCACAATTCGTTTATATGTTTTCCCCATCTTAAGCTTCTATCCAGCCACATACTTAAATATTTCACACTATTCACCTGTTGGATTCTGTTAATAAATGTAGTAATTCTTACCTATAATTGTTTATATTTCTAGGATGATCTCTAGTAAATACAATAAATCGTACAATAAATACAATAAATAATACAAAGTAAATAGTTTTTCTGTGTGATACTTGCAAACCCAATTCCTCTACCATGATATTGAGTGTATGAAGGGCTCCCTGGACAGCAGTAGCTGCCTCAGCCACGTTATTGCACTAGCATAAAGAGCAAAATCATCCACATATTGCGACACGCATACATATTGACTGACAAAGGAGATAGAGGATCACCTTGTGCTAAGCCAGTTCCCGTGACTCGAACTTAAGGTACTTGGGCCAGCTCCACCATCAGCCGACGAGAGTGCAGGAATTCTCAAAAATATTTGCAAATTAAGGAGTCCACTCCGGGATTATCAAGTGAATTTAAAAGACTAATTAAGTTAACATTATTGTAAGCACTCTCAATATCAACAAAGCAACCTACAGTGACTTGCCTATTTTCTATACCACTCTCGATAAGTTAAGCTAAGCAAGATCGCGATCCCCTGAAGCCCACAGTCTCGTCCGAAAAATAACTACCTTTTTCCACATACCGTTCCAATCAACGGGTGAGAATTGTGTGAAATATTTTGCATGGGCAAGATAGCAAAGATATCGGCCTAAAACTTACATTAAATGCATTGTAGGCCCCAGGTTTCAGTATAAAGACTATTTTAACATCTCGCCATTGCACCGACACAAAACTGCGCAGAATAAAGTTATTGAATAAACTTGCCATTGCCTCCTTAGCTATATCTGGCAGGTTTTTAATAATGGAGTATGATATGTCGTCTATACCAGGAGCCGTATCTGACTGCTTAATAGCATTTGTGAATTCCTGTACCGTTACTGGAGCCGTCAATACCACATTATCACTCAAGAAGGTAAGGGTCTCTATCGATACATAATCCGGCGCTAAACCGCACAACAGAATTTCCGCTTGATCTTGAGCTACAGTTGTTCTTGGCATTTTGTAACCTTTTACATTTCGCTGGATGATACCACACTGTCAATGCTGTCGCAAAATTTCTGCCACGATTTTGCACTCTCTTGGCGGATTATTCTTTTTGCAGCGCTGACCTTATTTTGTAGTAAGGCTAAATTATCTGGTGTAGGATTTCGTCTGAATATAGCCAGTGCCCTACGACTTTCAGCCACCACTCTAGATATATCCTGGTTCTAGTATGGTCTTGGGGTAAACCTTTTTTGATGAAAGGGATCTTGACATATTTTAATAAATCGGATTGACATTTTTGCGGCCTTGTCCACTATGTTAATGAAACTATATGATAGTTTGTGGATTTTCTGGCAGGGACAATTCTACAAATTATTCTTGTATAATGTCCTGTACTTCCTCCAGTCAGCTTTCTTGAAATTACGCGTTTTTGTCCCAGCACTTGAATTTAAAGTATCTGTCTCGACTTTTTTGATTAAGTGGTCGCTGCCTAGGTTTTCATACAACACGGCCCAACTGAAATTCAAGGCTATATCCGCAGAAGCTAGGGTAATATCGGGTGAAGACTTTTGGATAACATTATCTACTAGCGTAACTCTCGTATGATAGCCATTATTCAATGAAATAAAATTGTTTCCTAAACTGGTGTGAATTTGGTCCCCTCTTGCATCTACTCTAGTCTATCAGTTGGTATGGTGTCCATTGAAATCGAAGCCACCGCACACCGAAGACTTTCGGCTAGCTAAATTAAGTACTTGGTCCCAGTCTCTCAGAGAAGTATTCACTATAGATGGGCATTACAGTGACATAACATTTTCAAGGTGGTCACAGTTTAGAATCTTGACATGGACAATTTCGATACGTGGATTTGATAGTTCGACCTGACATCGCTGAGATTTTATCGACTTGTGCGTTATGATGGCTACCCCTCCATATCCATCGTTGCGATCAGATCTAAAAATGTTATATCCGCTGATAGAACACAGGCTGTCAGGATCGAGCTAAGTTTCACTTAATGGGGCATAATGTGTATTTTTTCTTGATATGAGAGTTTCAAATTCTAACCTTTGAGGCCGAATGCTTGGAGCATTCCATTTTAGAACATTTATAGGCCTGCGTGAGCTATTGTGGTCCATAGTTGTTTCAAGAAGTTCGAAACCGGCCATTCTGCAATATATTGCAACGTGATTGATACTATCCACTCTATACAATTCTATAAGACCGTTTAATTCTATTAACTATCCACTCTATTATGATACTAGCACAACTTGTGATCCTCTCACTCCATGGCATGTTTTTCTCTTCAAATATTTTTATTTTAACTTATTAAATATCAATTTCCTTGTATTTTTTTCGTTGCGCTCACGCCGTTCCTCAGTCTGTAGCCCTTCATGTTCATTATTCTCATTCCACTCTGATGTACTGGCAACTACGACATCCTTCTCTTCCATTTGATTTTTGTCCTACTTTCCCGTTCAATTAATTTAGATTTTTCTATATTAGATTTCTTTTTATCTTTTGTGTTCCTTCCTGCCACATTAGCGTAGCTCGGTTTATTGGTTAGATCCTCTCCTTTTTCCGTGTTTCTCCCCAATTCCTCTTCCTGCATTTCTTGTTTTGATGTATTTGTTCTCTCTAAGCGTTGATTCTTCTTGTAGGTCAATAGCATAAATTGTGGCTTTGATGGTTTCACATCGACAACTTCACATTTTATTGGATTACGCGACCATATTTTTGATTGCGTACATTCATTGCATTGGTTTGAGTTTCTGAAGAAAACGAATATTACTTTTTCGTTTTTATTGCATAATACCCTTCAAAACAGTGCAATCCAATTATGAAGTCGTGCCTACCTCAGACTTACCGTAAGTATTTAATAGTATACATAAGCATAGTGATAGGAACAAGAATAAAATTAAATAAATAAGGAGACAAAAATAAAACAAGTTCTAATATTAAAAATTATTTAATTACCAATATTGACGCCGAAGCGTCCTAGCGAGTTACAAACTAGTATTTAGTATTAAATGTTAAAAGCAAAGAAACCGCACTGGTTAAATAATTTATAATGCATTTGGAATATAATACGTTTTTCTGCTGCAACTTAAAAATTGTAATTACGACCTACAGTTCAACAATATTTAATGAATATTGTTAATAGTTTTTTAGTCAGACGGCTATTTCACTAATTTTGTACAAAAAAAGTAGAACAAAAACAGTTTAAATGAAATTTAATACTCATTGGACGAATATCACGTTTTTAAATTTAAACATTTAGTAACTTTCTGTTTGTGGAAATCTCTTGAAAAAAAAAGTGTTAACACAGAATTTAATCCAGTTAATACTAGCTGTATTTTTTGTTTATATATATATAAGTATGTCTTCTTGCTCATTGTGTCATGTTTCTTTGACTTCATATGGTGAACATTGATTTTTTAACCAAGATCTTACTGATATACTTATTAGTAATATGTTAACATATAATACGAACTAATTTTATGTGACCGTTTTGCTTCTTAATAGTCTTCTCTATTTCCTGCAATAAGTTTTTTTGTTAAGTATTCATATCAAGATGGAAAATTTATATTTATCTTTGTATAATATTGTAAACAAGATGGTTATAAAAATATTACATTGCATACCAGCCCACATTTATTTACCTTTGTCCTTTAGAACGGGGACCTTACATATATATAGTAAATTTTGTGTACAAAGCAGAAAATAAGCATTTAACATTACTACCATACAAATATGACATTAAACACGACATATTTATTTTCATATACTGTGCACAAAGTTTAGAGAAACATTAATACATAAATTTCTTGATAATATAAGTATGCTGATAAATTTTATTATTACATTTGTTAAGCTCAAAATTAGGACATTTTTGTTATTAGAAAAACTCAATACGAAAAATTAAATATTGCTGTTTTTTAAGAGGATTAAAACAAGCTATTAGTTAAGATAGCTTGTCTTAATGGACCAACAAATTGTTAAAATTCAGTGTTTAAATACTATGTGAACTGAGATGTTTTTTTAAATGCATTTCACATTATGTACAAACATATTTAACATAGTGCCAATTATTTTTATTAACAACAAGTAAAATTTTGTCATTAATGTATTCTCAATATTGTACTACATTGCCAAATAATATTGATACAACTGAGTGCAACTCAAAGTGACAGACAGAAAATAACTTCAAATATTTTTACTACATAAAAAAATTATAAAAACGTTAAATGTAATAAAAATAAAGATAGACCAGACCTATTTATTGTAGTGAAAAGCGTAAGCACTGTATTTATAAACAGGATAGTTCATTCCGAACACACACAGAACCAAGACCACAAGACACAAACAGCTTAATCCAATTCCCCAGCATTGCAGGCGTCTTCATAGCTCTTACCCTTAGGTTCGGGGTCTAGTTTGATCATGTCATCAATACGTAGAATGGTAATGGCCGCTTCTGTTGCGAATTTTAGGGCCTTGATTTTGGATATAGCTGGTTCAATAACTCCAGCAGCTAGATTGTCGCGAAGTGTACCTTCACCCAGGTCCAGACCAACCCACTTTAGATTTGCGTGTTCTACCTGTAATGCAAAACAAAGTATTTCTTATGGTAAGATTTGTTTATAATTGATAAAAAACCTTTATGGGTAAGAGACCTGAGATAAAAATATTATGGATAATAATTTAAAAAGATGTGACTTTTTACATTAAAAAACTGTTCCTAGGTGCAGTAGTATTATAAGCATGAAATAAGTCAAAACATCAAAACATTGATTAATTTTATGTAGTTACTGCTTAAACAACAGCAAAGCTTATATATTTGTATTATAAAATTTGCAATACTTTCTTAATTATAAAAAAAAAAATTGTACGGTCAGGGTACCTTTGTCAGAAACGAAGCTCCTTACGATTTTTCTAAACTTAATTGCAATAATAAAATATTCACATACGATCTACACATCTAAAACAAAAGCACAAATAACAAATAAATTTCCACGAAAATTACATGTGTAACCACGTGTTGGGGACACTTGTCTGTATACTTATTTGCATACAGCATTTTGTTACATGACGATTTCTACTAAATCGCACTATTCGTAAGCCGCGTAACTTCGTTCAAAAAAAAAAATGTTTAGCTTAAAAAAAGATGCATGCATACCTTTGTTTGTGATGAGTTGTGGTACGCCCTGAGCTTGGCGACTAGGTCGGTGGCGTCACGGGCTGCGTTCACCGCCAATGTCTTCGGTATGACCAGTAAGGATTGAGCAAAGGCAGCGATCGCCAGTTGTTCGCGAGAACTCTGTTGAGAAAAATCAAGAACTGTGTCTATAATTGTTCATTACGGTGTTTGAAATACTGTCGTACACTAATGTAAGTTAGGATACAGGTGCACTTTCTCTTCCTTTACCCCTATAGTCAAATGGTATGGATCTAGGACACGAAGAGAGGTCAGGCATAAGACAGCCTTTTGATGTTACAAACTCATGGGTTATTTTAATTTTAAGGGAACCTATGTGGAGGTGTTTTAGGTTCATATTCCCTAAACTACAATTAAAACACAATGCAATTGTCTCTGAAAAAACATATCAGCTGGCTTGTAATGCAAAGGCTTATACTAATAAGACATAGGAGGTAATATAAAAGATTAAAGTATACACGGAAGACTACACCACTAATTCTATCACTGCTACTAAGTTCTCTCCCTTACAAACTGCATATTTATGTATACATTTAGTTCACCAAAGAAAAACATGAATTTAGGTTCATAAGAAACTACAATATATCTAAAACTAAATGGTATCTTAGTTATAAGTCTAGCAACTCGGACTTTTAGTTCGATGCAGTAAACTGACATAAGCTAATGTCAGTATCAGAAATAATGTTACCACACTTAACTTCGTAGTGATAGCTTAATTCATTTAAAAATGATCTATTTCACTAACGTAATCCTATTAAGTTATAATTCTTTAAGTAATATATAATATATAATTACTGCTTTTTAATCACAACAAAAATATTTCAAGAATAAAACCTACCTATCTCGATTTTTTTTTATTTATACCCATAAATAAAACAATAATCGATATAGGTTGATTTTTTGCAGCCAGTGTCATTTTGTTTTACTTGTTATTTGCCATTCGGCTTCATTATTTTAGTCTGAGTGGACGAGTGTTTCAATTCTTCTGTACTAGTTGTTATATTATTGAGTTTTGTTGTTACATTTTGTTTTGTTGTTACGTTTTGTTTTGTTATTACGTTTTTTGTTACGTTTGTGGCCCTTGACTGCATTTTTTGTTCGACATGGATACTCAGCCAAGCCCATCACACGATATATAATTCTATTAGACCGTTTTATTAGCAATATTCCGCGGAAAAACCTACTTAAAACCCGCAAGCAAATATGTGAGCGCACGCATAAGCATGCCTAAAGCAACTCCCTCCTTTCCCACACTGCTTGTGCGTGCGCTCTCGTGCACGATCATGCTAACAAAACCACCTCCAAGCAATAATGTTAGCAGGGCCATGCAGACTCTCCTGCTGTGGAACTTCAACAATTACCTAAGTAACAAGAGAAGAAGCAAAGGTCAGGCGATAAACATTATATTTGTAGTTGAAAACTTTGACTTTGACTTTTAACAAATTACATTTTTTTAGGTATCAGATGTTGTAAATAATGACCCGGAATCACCTAACATGTTTAAAGAAACACTGAGAAAACTTTTAGAGCATATACATTTTAAATATACATAAAGATCACATAAAAGTGTACTTGTTGTCAGGCAAGACATAATAACATGGTGCCAACGTTACCTACAACAGATCATGTGAGGGGTGGTTTGGGAGTATTTTGCCGGAGTTGAAACCTAATTATGTGGTGGTCATGGACAACTCCCCGTGCCACTCCAGAAAATAGAAACAGCACGAAAAATTTATAGGAAAAAAATCTTTGATACAAGCTTGGCTCTGTAAGAAAAATATTCCTTTTCAAGATAATATGTCAGGGTAGTATAGTCTTAATACAGTGACACGGTGTGGTCACTGTATAAAGACTATACTACACTGTATTAGACCATACCATTGCGAGCTTAACCCCATTGAACTGGTGTGGTAAAAGGGCATGTGGTAAATAATAATACGGCGTATAAACTAGAAGATGTAAAAAACTCATTTATAGAAGGTGTAAATAATGTCACATCCGAGAAATGGAGTAACTTCGTGCGCATATATTAAAAAGAGGAACACAAAATGAGTGAGCTTGATCAACTATTTGCCGAAATAACAGACAGATTTGTTATAAAGGTCACAGATATTGATAGTGACACAGAATAAAATAAATTATTAATTATTATTGGTTTTATTTCTAATCCCCCTAATAATCAGGTTTAACTTAATATTTCACAGGAACTAAGTGTTATGGTCAAAAGTATTCTTTTTTCTTCCAAAAGTATAAAGATTAAACCAATAGAATTATTCATTAAATTTATCCCCCATCACTATTTTTATACAGCAATAACTTGCAATACTGGAACTGTCAGTTTACCGCATCAAATTAAAAGTCCGACTATATATTATCAACAACAGCTTAATTAAAGAACAATTTTAGTACAAGTTGCAACCTAAATATTTGAAAATTTATCTAATTAAATAATATAAAAATAGTAAACTTTGATTTATACAGGCTGACTGGAGTGTCACCTTCAATATTCGAAGATATTGGATATGGGGAACATATATAAAGAATAAATGTAATATTCAAAGCAAATATTAATTGTCTACTGAGTAAACTTAATCAAAAGGTGAGTAATTATTTACATAAGCCATGGGGATCTAAGCCGATACGGCGCGCGCGTTCGCATTTTCGGGTCAATGAAATGTGTCAGCTGGCCATTTGTTCGCTTCATCTATTTATGTGAAGATTTTGTCGAAAATTATGGCCCTTATTTTATTACATAAATATGATGACAATCAAATACTGAATACATTTTAATATCAATGGTAATTCACCAAGCACACTATATAAGGATAAGGCTATCTCACCAGTGTGGTAGCAAAGTTGTCCAGATATATGGACAGTGCCGCGTCCACGGCTCCACCGCCAGGCACGATGCGACCAGACTCCAGCACGCGTCTTACTGCACAGAGGGCATCGTGGGCTGACCGCTCCATTTCATCGCAGTACGCGTCTGTCGGTCCTCGTAAGATGATGGAGGCTGCCGTGCGGGCTACTGGTCTGGAAATAAAAGTATCATATATTTTTTTTACACATTATAAACATATCAATGCCTTACTCGCAAACCAGTTAACTCCATGTAAGTAGTTTTGTCAGGGGAAATAAAAAACACGAGAACCAGAATGGTTTTCGAATAACTATTTATTCAAAGAATTGTGATAACATTGGTTATCAATTATTTTTAAATCCTTTGAATATTAGTGTGGATTTTGTCTGAAAAATATATTTTTCCTTTTTGTTTATTTATCAGCACAATCATTTTATAAAATGAGCATTAAAAATACAATAATGAGTTTGCATTTAAAGTTTCACAAACAGCATGGAAATTTAGGAAAAAATAATGGGTATAATGGAGAAAATTTTGAAGTAGTTGTATATTGAATTATGTTGCTTACCCCTTGATCAAGATAAGTTGATCATCACAAATTTCTTCTTGCACCACCTCCGCAGCTTCACCAATCATACTTGGTTCAAATACTTCTTCACCTGAAGAGAAAACAGATTTTATTGAAATTTGGTTTATTATATTTAGTTTGACCATTTATAAAACTAAAAGGCACATTTATATATGAGTTAAGGTTTGTAGAGAATCACTTCTACTTTAAAGTAAACATTATATTGAAGTTAAGCTTTGGTATTGCAAAGTTGAAATGTCATACAAAATAAATAGAAAAAAATATTATATTCAGCCTAATTGAAAACGCAAAAACCTTAAAAGTAGAAAAAAGTAGAAGTAATATATTATAACAAAAATTGTTCTATTAAACCACTTTTTATTTTTTTTTGGAATCAGTATGTATAGCATGCCTTTTCAAACAAAGAAAATATTTTCCCAATTGTTTTCAGAACTGAGGGAGAAACCAAGTTATGTAACCTGTTTCGAAAAAAAAAATTCAATTATATTGAAAAACTTCTTTTGTAAGTCCATTAAAAAACTGAAAGCTACAAACAACTTACCATCCATGTTTGTCAGAGAAGTCAGATATGTAGCTCCAGTTGCCTTTGCAATCCTCTTTAGATCAGCCTTCTTGCACCTCCTGACACCCATAGCACCCGCCTCCACGAAGTATTTAAGGCAAAGGTCGTCAATGCCTCCGGTACATAGAATAACATTTACACCCGCTCCTAAGATCTTGTTTAATCGCTCCTTGGTAATGTCGAGCTCACGAGCGCGTATCGCGTCCAACTTCTCTGGGTCTGTGACTAGTACCTGGAATAATAAGATTGGAAAATTTAACAAAAATAAATTCAAATCACACAAATATAAACCAAAAGTTTAGTTATTTAATATTAAATATATTTTTGCCCCAGATATTGATAAGAAAACAGTGTAATAAAAGAATTATATACAATGGAGAAAAGGAAAATATAGTAAGCTTAGATAGTTTGATCAGTGTGACTCCATATATTCCTCAATAAGATAATATATCTAATGTAAACCAATTTGCACTTATTTCCAACAAACTTCAAAAAGGAAGAGGTTCTCGATTCAACTGTATGTTTTTTATATGTAGATTTGCTGATTTCTCCATAAGTTTTGAACCAAATTTTAAAATTCTTTTCTATTGGAAAGAATATATCTACAAGGTTGTCTCACATAATTTTTTTTTAAATCAGTCCAAAAGTTTCTGTTTTAAATCAAAATAACTGATTATTTTTTTCTGTGAATTTTCACTTCTAAACGCTTTAGAAGGAAGAAGCCATTTTTGCTGTTTTCTGTAAAAAATAATTATCTTACCTGAACTCCAAGCTTCATTTTAGTCTTCTGCAGTGAGAAATCTAGACAAGCAATCTTGGCATTGGTGATCTTCTTTGGCATGGCCTGTGATGCAACTGTGCAATTCAAAGCGTAACCCTTTACTAGAATGCTCTCCCTGGCACTGCGGCCATGAGCCTTCAGAATGTTCACTGCTTTAATGGGATATATAGCATTGCCTTTGGCATCTGTAGTTTTGATGGCTTGTGCCGCGTCTACCACCATTTCAGAGAAAAAGTCAGCATCACTGTACATTTTAAGTTAAGAAATATTTAGGCTGTTTGTATGCATTAATAATTAAATGTTTAAAGTAATAAAAAATTTTGATCATATTTTCTAAAATCTTATGTACTTTCAACATTTTAACAACTTTAGTTTTTTCTATAGCTCATATATACACAACATTATTGAATATTATACATGACACACAATATATTACATATATTATACACAAATACATTAAAAGTTATCTGAATCATTATCAATAAAAAAACTACCAACGGTCTGTGGCTCTTCAAATGCAATATAACATGTTCTAAAATAGGTCATAATAAGGATTATCATTAGTAAATTTCTCTTGGGTACTTTTAGGTAATTATTAGCATAGTTTTTGCAGATAGTTCACAAGTTTAAAACTTATAGCGTTATATAGTTTTATTAGAAGTAATGAGTCATTGTTTTAAAAGGATACGCTCCAATCAGTTTGGATGACATAGTTGTCTTGGCAACATTGATGATAGATGCCCTCCCTAGTGATTCCACATTGACAGTCAGGTTATCCTGAATGTACTTGACGGCTTCCTTACAAGCAAGCCTGTAGCCTGAGATAACGCTAGTAGGGTGGATTTTGTTCTTCACTAATTCATCTGCATTCTATAATAAAATAATAGTTTTTATGTCAAAGATGATTCATGTTTATAAAAATATCATGTAATAAGTTATGGTTGATTAGGTTTTTTTTTATAAAAGTATGTAATATTAAGAAGTAATTTTTTCACTTATATCCAGTTTGAGAAAAATATTTTAAAATAAACATCATATGGTGTAATCATGAACCATGGGAAAATTATTCAATAATAATATACAAAAATGAAGTTGGCATTTAAAATCTCCACTTAAATATAAGCTGATCCATTTTTGAGTTTAATTATTTTTTTAATGAAAAGGATGACTTGCTAGCAGCAAGTACAGCAATTGTTAAGTAATCTTGTTACACAAGAACACTGTCACCAGTCAGGAGATTCGGACAGAATAGAATTATTGTGAAGGGTTGTTGAGAAATATGTTAAGGGTTCAGAGGGGAGAGAGAGGAACAAAGGAGGGTTACAATGGCCATCTGGTGACCCCAAAGCCATGAATATTTTATTTTATGCAGACTTTTATGAGAAGCTGGTGGTTCATCCCTGGGGCAGCAGCTGAAGTCATGTGGCAAGGAGCTGTGTAGAAGATGTTTTGCTCTATCAACTAAAAATTTTGATTTAGTGTTGTTTGTGTAATATAGTGTCTGACACACACCTTAAGTAGCTCCGCAGCAATAATGACTACAGTGGTGGTGCCATCTCCAACCTCTTCATCCTGCAACTGGGCTAGTTCCACCAATACTTTAGCAGCTGGATGTTCTACTTCCAACATTCTGAAATAATTTTTTAAGTTAGCACTACTCTACTATATTTAGGTAATTAAATTAAGAAAATGTATCCAACTGAGCAACAGATTAACTTTCTTTTATTTTCTCCAATGAGGCAATCCAAAAAATAAGCTTTTTATTCACCTTTGAAACCCTACCTTGCCTTAAATAAAATAGTCATAAATGTATAGTGATTTTATTTAAAGTGTATGTTTTACTTGAGCCATCATAGAATGTTTCTATTTACAAGAAAAGTGTATTCAAAAATTTATCTGTAAAAACTTACTTCAATATGGTGGCACCATCATTTGTGACTGTGACATCTCCTATATCATCCACCAACATTTTGTCAAGTCCCACAGGCCCAAGAGAGCTTTTCACAATGTTGGCTATAGTTGCTACTGCCATAACTAAAATAATAATGTTAGTATTACAGAAACTTTTCAAGTTAAAAATATAAAAAATATTATTTTTGTAAAACACAAACTTGGAAAAAATATCACAAAAATTTTCTTTAAGTGTTAGTATAATCAGTGGTATATTTTTTATGAAGATGGTGGATAATCAAAGAAAAAAATTATTTAATTCCTAAAACTTGTATGAGTTATTTATTTGCAAGCTACTAATTGCTTTATGTTGGGAGCCAGTATGGCTACCGGAGAAACATATATATCTGTTAAGTAAAATATCACTGTAGATGTAAATAAATTCATAATTTGTTCAGAATTAAGATTAAAAGATGCTAAAAATCTACTTAAAGGCATTATTTGAGATTTGAGGACATTTATCAAGAATTGCCTGAAACAGATTGCTTTAGTAACAAGGCAGCCCTTGCCTAGTTTTCAGTCAATTAAACATACTTGCTTTAATGTGAGCAATAAAATGTTTATCTATTTATCTACTAATTATATTTTTAATATATAAATCTATTACCAAACAATTATATTATTTTATAAATTATTTATATCAAAAAGCTTGAACTAAAATTTAAGGTTTAATTTATTGTGATCTTGTTCAAATTGTACAACGGTAATTTTTAACTATATAAGACAAAAGGAAATAAAATTTATTCTTTCAACGAATTGTGTTTCAAATTACAGAGGTGTCTAACATGAATTTTATGTAAATTGCAATAAATTATATATTGTTGGATGTGCAAAAATTTATTTGATCATGTTATGCAACTTGTTCAATACTTATTTTTCAACTTTTAAAAACGGTGCTTTAAATTAGTTGAGCGATAGGTTACTTCTTTTGTAAGAATAAAAGTTAAAACAGATGATCAAAAAATTAAAAGGTATATTTAATATTTACATCATTAGTATGGAAATAGTGCAAAAATTTCAGTTTTAAACGACTATTTAGAGATATTATCACAATTTTTAAGACCATAAGCGGTGGTGCATGTGATCTACCGGGATCAACCTCGTGTAGGTGCAAAAGACATGTATATTTACCATTTTGAGTTCTTACTGGTGCTCCAGAGGATCTAGTCCCCGCTACGGATAAAGGTGCAGCTAGTGTAGACATTTTTTTAAAAAGTTTAACACAAAAATCCACTTAAATCGCTCGTCACACTTTTTGATTCTGGAAGATAGAACAATGTTGCTGCATTAAAAAAGATGACAAATATAATGTTTATTGCCAGTTATCATGTTTCGAAACAGATAAAACACACGCTTTTGCTTTGAATATAAAGTATGAAAAAAAAAACACTTGATACGAGAACAAAATGGCACTTTTACAATAAAAGAAGAGCTTATATATTATTACAACATAAAAAAAAATGATTTATTAATTTACCTACAATTTTACAAGAATGTCTTGCCTTCTGAACCTTCTTCTTTGTAGAGCACTTTTCGCTTCGTTTTAACTCCCATTAATTTTGTTGCGAATGTCTCAAAGTTTCATATCGTCCGCATAGGAGTGGTTCAAACTGTACCTAAGGTCCCTCAAATAGCTTGTATAAAATCTAAAAAAAATTTCCAGTTGTGAATATGTCATTACGGCTGTCTTAACACAAAAGTAATAACACTAAACAGATAACAATTATAACTGGATTCCGTCTGTCACCGTAATCCTTACTTTTTCTAGCAACATTCTTCTCAGTTTTGTATTTTGCTAGTATGTATGTACTATTGCTCCCAGTCTCAATTATATTTTATACAATTATATGTCTCAGCAGAGCCGGTCACCCTGCACCATCTCTTAATCTCCACCAGTAGGGAGACTATTATTCCAATCCCCATAGTTTTTACTTGGAAACTTTCTATAAAACTCCTCTTTCTAATACCATTCTCGGGAAGGTTTTTGATGATGTTAGTTCACGAGAACACAATTAACATCCTTTACTCCTTCCAACCTAAGGGTCGCTCGCTAACCTCTCCGTTTGTTACTTTTGTTGCTGCTTAGATTACTCCGAATCACAACCTTGTCGAACACTTAATGTTATTCACCGTCAAACTTTTTCCGTGTATGTTTTCAGCAGCCGGAGAATCCATTCCCTCAAAAAACTGTTATCGAGGTCATCGGTTATCTTCTACACTACTTGGTGAGATTCAGGGAGTACGGGTGCTGTCAAATTAAATAATTAGACAGAGAAGGCTCATGCTAGTGAATCAAACATATCTTGCGTATGGTAAAACGTATGCTAAAAGAAGAGCTCCAAATGCTTCTCTCTGTTCATCTCAACACTGCATTAGACCACATAATGTTACACCAGAGTGGAAAAAAAGGATTGAGGATCGTATCGCAAATGCAAGAGCTCTCATCGGCAGGCTCCTTAGCTTCAGATCTGGTAACAGAAGACCGAGGTTCATGTGGCATGGCACCCTCAC